>VYXH01010600.1:11892-77108 GCA_013397275.1 Burhinus bistriatus
CATGGATAATTTACTATCTACCAGGACCCCCAGATCCTTCTCCTCAGAGCTGCTTTCCAGCAGGTCCACCCCTAGCGTATACTGGTGCCTAGCATTCTTCCTCCCCAGGTGCAGGACCCTACACTTGCCCTTGTTGAACCTCATTAGGTTCTTCTCTGCCCAGCACTCCAGCCTGACCAGGTCACGCTGGATGGCAGCACAACCCTCTGGAGTGTCAGCCACCCCTCCCAGTTTGGTATCATCAGCAAACTTGCTGAACAGTCCTGTTGAAATGCCTAGGGATAAAATGTTAAAATTCAGACTGCTGCTGAAAATTGGACTATTCTGCGAGTCTGACTTGGATTCAAATGGCACAAACAGTGGATTAATTAATCGGTTCTGTCTGCTCAGGAGCAGCATCCAGGAGACAATCATTTGCACTTCCTTGGCTTAAGCAAACACTTAATCCATCTTCTGTGTCTGAATGCTTGTGTGTATCATGCAGCTCCCGGAGGGGGAATAATAAATATTCTGCTAGTGTAGAATAAACCTGCCTAGGTGAGCTGGCTATAGTGCTGGCTGATGTGGCAATGAAAAGCTTGACGTTTACCTGGCGAGATAACATCCGTGCCTACCGTGCTTCTGCTACAATGGCTGAAAGTCTTTGAGGAAACTGTTCTGTGATATGTTCCTCAGGTCTGCTTGTAGGAGATAGTACAGGTGAGAGGAGCTTAAATCTTTGTTTCCGTATGAGCCACACCTATAAACCCTCTGTAAATGAGGTGACTCTTTCCTGTTGCCTCACTGCTCCCAAGGAATTAATGTTGTCAGCTCCTGCAGCAGGAAAAGTGTGGAGATACAAATCTAGAGTGGTAATGGTTTGCTATATTTAACCATGCAAGGGTTTTTGGTGGTGAAGATTACAGCAGTGTACTGTGGTTAAACATCTGGCTTCCCCTTCCTGCCCTCTCCCCTCCACATCCCAGGACAGAAAATGACACTTTTTAATTTCCTTTAGTAAGTCCTATGGATTGCATAGTGTTTCTTGTAATCAGATGACCTCCACTCCAGACTGAAACTTTTTGATAAAGTAAGCATATGCCGTTAAAACCATCTCCTAAAGATGATCTGTCTTAGAAGCAGGAACAACAGAGTGAGTGGCATTAAAGGCAAGCATAAGTCAGGTCTCGTGAATTTGGGCCAGTACCTGTCATGGCAGTACAGACTGCCCCAACTATAGTGGAAGACTGAAACAATAGGGGCTGTCTGGTAGTACAACATTATTTTGTCTACTTGAAGGAATTTGTTTGTGCTCCGTCTTGCTTCATCAGTGGTAAGTTTTTCCTTTTAAGCTCTTCTTTGGTGTCTGTTATTCATTCCTCGTGAGCAGTGGACTGAGGAACTAGGAAAAATGTTCTAATATCAACTGTTGGCATTTTGGATCTTCAAGCTTAAGCTTAGAAAATAATAGGTTCAAACTGGACTTGGCAATAGCTCCTTTCTGTCTTTCATAGAATCATAGAATGGTTTAGGTTGGAAGGGACCTTAAAGATCATCCAGTTCCAAATCCCCTGCCACAGGCAAGGACACCTTCCACTAGACCAGATTGCTCAAAGCCTCAAACATAGCATAAGCCAGGTGATCCCATTTCTCAGAAAGACAAATCACTGTAAATCATTGATTAGAAATACTTTAGCCTTGTGCTGGGCAAGAGCTCCCAGCTCTTAGAGCTCCCACTAAGATCCCAAGTCAGCTCTTTCCATCCTGAGCTACCTGCCATTCACAATTTTCCCACAACCACAGCATCTTCCAGATCGACTCCTGCACTCCCAGGCAACCTTGAACAATCAGTGTTTTCCCTCCCTCTGATCACTACAGCAGTAGCAGCCCTCAAAGGATGCAGCAAAACATGTTCAAGTGTTTACATGCTGTTACTATAAAAACACAGATCTCTTAAACATTGGCTCTCACCAAGGCAGTAGATGAAGTGGGCAGAGACACCTTCCAGTACACCTGCTTGCTCAAAGCCCCATCCAGCCTGGCCTTGAACACTTCCAGGGATGGGGCCTCCACAACTTCTCTGGGCAACCTGGGCCAGTGTCTCACCACGCTCATAGTGACGAAATTGGTAGGTGAAATGTGACATTAATGTCTGTCTGTAGTATCTGGCACAGTTCATCGTCGAATACTAATGTCCTGCCAGAAATTGACTTCTCAGGCAATAAGGATGTATGGAAATGACTCTCACTTAAGTTTTTGATATGGCTTGCCTACCTCTCTAGAGAAGGTTTACATTGGCTTCTGACACTGCTCTTTCTTGAGACCCCTTGTGTTCCAGGCCCGTACAGATGTAGGCACACTCTTAACAGTGTTAATCTGTCTTCTGCACGACTGATTTATAGTTCCTAACTGGATTTGAAGCCTGGTTTTAATATGACTTAATATGCTGGCATTGGGGTTCTAAAGGGGAAAAAAAAATGCAAATGGCACTATATGTTGGCAAGTCTAACTCCATACCCTCGTTCTGTTGGAATAGCTGGTCTGCTATTTCTGAATGTAAGGGCATTTAGAAGTTAGTCACACCATGTGAAAAACTGCAGTAGTCTTCTGGTTGAGTTGGATTGATTTGTTACGTTAGCTTTTTTTGCATATTGCTTCAGGTATTTTTTAAACACTGTCATCCAATCACAAATGTAATCATTAAAACATTCTAAGTCTAAAGAGAAAATTAGCTCTAAACGTGCAAACAAAACAATAGCTACTAGTATGACAGACTTGAAAAACAGCATTAGGCTGCTTAAGTCTTTTAAAACAGCTGAAAAAAATGGTGACTTGAGTAGCTTATCAAAAACCTTGTATTGTGGAATGGATCGTCTCAGACTAGGCACAGAATATGACTTGAGGAGGGAAAGGCAGGTATTTCAAAGGGCTTCTTGGAAAGCCTCTGGAGCTGCTTCTCGCCGAGCTGCTGTGGGCTGGGTTTGGGAGGTGCAGATAGGGTACGAGTGAATGGCTCTTAACCTGAGAAGGTAGAGGTGGAGAACAGGCCAAATACTGGATGAATTTCCGCTGGTGTTGGGACAACCCCAAGCTGTCGGCTAGAGTAGTAGCCTTATATGAGAATTTTCTTCTCCTTCTTCCTGTCCTTCACACTCCCAAAATATACCGAGTATATGTCCAAGGCCAGTGAATACCGCACATCTCTGCAACTGTGAGATTTCTGTGGCCTGTGTTGCACTTTTTTATTAGTTTTTATTAACGGTTCTGTATGTTATGTCCTCTTTTTGCTATGAAACAGTAGTGGTCGCCAGCAAAACGTGACCTGCTGCTGCTAAGGATCCCTAAAGCAGTTTTGCTCAAAAAGAGAGTATTTGCTTTTGTGCCCTATGCGCCTGCCTTCTAGACAGAGTGGCCAAGCAGCACATATTGTATCCCGACTGAGAAGGTGCCCAGAAGAGAACTGAGTGTTTTCTTTTTGATTGACTGAGCTGATTAAAAAACAATTCTGTGTTACTATCAACAGTCCAAAGAAATTATTATTTGGGGCCTTACTTAAAACTAGATAGACTTTCTATACCAAGAATGTTAATAATTTAAAAAATTACTGGAAATCCTTCATTTCTTTTCCTGAGTTTTGATTAATTTGTTATTCTTCTGTTATCTACTAGTCAGTCCTTTTATGAAACTAATAAGCTTTTTGGAATCTGATTTTTATCTCTTCATGGAATCTTGTGAGGTTAAATCACACTTTAATTAAGAAGTTTTTTCCCCTCTGTAGGTCAGCCTTTGTTTTCACTCTGTTGGCTCTGGAGACACTATAAGAGAAACTGGCAGAGGAGGAAGAGGGAGGGAATGTTGAAAGAAAATCTGTATAAAATAGAGGATAAACCAGTTAAAAAATTAAACTATAGATGTTATCTTCTGTTGCATTAGCTGAAAACTCTGTAAGAATTATTGGTACTAATTTAAAGGGAATGTATTACTGTAGATATATTTTCTTTTTGGCTTCTCTCCCTTTCCAGTTTTCTCATACTCTTTCTTTGGCATGTGTTCAAATCATAGAACATGTTGAGTTTATTTTCTTTCCTTTTAAGACCAACAAATGTTGAGTATTTGCAAGAAACCATTTTACTTAACATATAATGTGCTCAAAGCAAGTATTACTGATTTGCAGTTTTTGAGCAACTTCAATTTCCCCAACCTGTAAAGTGTCCATTTCCGACTTCAAACAACACAAAATTTTGAAATAGAAAATTCCTTTAAAAACACCATTGGGTTGTGGGTTGTTAAACTGTATATTTTTGACATGAAGTTATGTGCCTGAACATTATCTTCGTGTGAAAGACTTGCTACTGGTATTTACTAGGCTCAAAAAGTAATAATTTTCTTTTTTGAAAACTTATTGCTTAGATCTGTTTTCATAATTTTTGACGTTATTTTGAAAGCTTATCTGTTCCTGCTGATTTCAAGTGAACTTTTGCACCAGGATTTCACTGCTGGCCTCCAGCTGTCAGTAGGAAATTGGTGGGTGTGAGAGATTAACGATACCCTAAACATAATCTGTAGTACTTGTGTTATTACAGGGATGCAATCGCAACTCCAGATCTATAGTTGGTTAGCTTGTGGTGTCAAGCTGCTGTAGACCAGAAAAAAACCCCCTCTTGATACTGACCTTTTTCTTTTCAGGGGAAACCTGTGATTTGTGTGTTTGATTTAATTCTGCAGGTTATAAAGTGGTGTGTTTTACAGTGTGTGTGGGGGAGGGAAGCTGGGGGTAGGAATTCTTCCTGTTTTTGCAGACCACAAATCCTGTCTGGGGAGCCATTACAAACTATTATGTTAGCTTCTTAGTTTATGTTCAGAAATTAAAGCCAGAGTTAACTCCTTTCTTTCTTTCCCCCTTCTCTTTCCCCCTTCTCTTTCCCCCTTCTCTTTCCCCCTTCTCTTTCCCCCTTCTCTTTCCCCCTTCTCTTTCCCCCTTCTCTTTCCCCCTTCTCTTTCCCCCTTCTCTTTCCCCCTTCTCTTTCCCCCTTCTCTTTCCCCCTTCTCTTTCCCCCTTCTCTTTCCCCCTTCTCTTTCCCCCTTCTCTTTCCCCCTTCTCTTTCCCCCTTCTCTTTCCCCCTTCTCTTTCCCCCTTCTCTTTCCCCCTCAAATTTTACTATACCAAGTCAGTACAGCATGTTATGTGCTCTTTACCTTTGTTTTTTACATTCCACCCCATATATACATTTGAATCCACTGATTCTTTTGAAAGTAGTTTTATTTGTGATTTCTTAGACTTGTAGAGAATCCAAAAAAGGATTGTCCATTAAAATAAGGTGGTAACTGTCAGGATATGCAGCAGACTCAATGAACGGTGGCATTCGTATAAAATTAAAACTTGAATTTGTAGGAAACTTATAAAAAATGTATTTTTTTTCATCAATTCACTGTTAAAGCCACACGTTGTTCAGATCTTGTCATATAGATCACGAGAAAAGGTAAGTTTAACTTTTTTCATTCTAGTACCTATTTATTCTCAGGTCAGGCTTGTTGATTTGACAACAGTAAGAATTTTTGGAAAAGCAAATAGTAGGAATATAACTTTTTGGACTGGGGATGAAGTTAGAAAGCTTTATAGAAAAGCTAAAACTATTCTTATCTTAGCAGTGAGTTGGATATTTTTATTTTGTGTTTTTTTGCCCCCCAACTGTTTAAATTTACTATATATGTGGAGAAACATAGCCCATCAGTGAGGCTGTTTAATCAGAGGACATGTTCTCTTAATTGCTGCATAAAGATTTTTAACAGACTGCTTTATCCATCTTCAGGCTCCTTCTAGCCATCTCTCCTGCTAACTGCTGCTGTACGCTGGGTTACAAGAGCTGTAGCAGGGCACGGGGCCTGGGTGTACTTGCCCCAGTGTATACCTCGCCCTGTGTTGTGAATTTGCTGGCATACTGTTACAGCTCTCACCTAGTGCTATTCTCACTGAAAGAGGTGCCTGTTTAGTCAATTTACATGAATTTTGTACGTAGTGGTATTCATCTTGCTGTAGTTATTTCCTGTTATTTCTGACTTGGTCACTTATTTCCCCTTTGGTTTTGAGCAAGAAAAAAAAATGTCATCATAAAAAACCACGACTGGTAAAAAATGCAATTATAGTAGTTAAAATATGTTTAATTAATTGCAGTGAATGTTTAGATTTCAGGATGTCTACTTGGAAAGGTTTGTGGTTTAACTGGAACAAGGCAATAGAGAAAACAATGCTTTAAACTTTGTATTGCCAGAAAAAGTTCTCGATGAGAAAACCACAGGGACTGGACTGCTGCGTAGTAGACATATAAGATGGACAGGACAAGGCAAAACATATGAAAGAAATAAATATTCAAAAGGAGGAATGAACATCGAGAGAGAAATAGCTTAAAAATGACAGGCTCCTACTTCGCTTCTGTTTAGAGAAAGAGAAGGTGTTTGCTTTCTGTTGGAAATTTTGAGTGCTGCTGTGGTTGCAATAATTAATTTATGGTAAAATTGCTGTAAGCACATGCATGTTTTCAGGATTCATCCCACCTTCAGGCAAGTTTTTTTCTCTTTTTTTTTAGCTTAGCAACAACTGTATGTTTAAGGAAAACCATAAATAAGAAGAGAGAACTGGCAGTGAGTTTCATAGGAAAAAACATCTTGGTTGTATTTTAAAAATTGGTATTTTGTATGATTTGCTATTATATGAAGCAAAAGCTCATGCTACTTGTGAAAGTAAAGTTATTCTCTGAATTTGGTAAAGTGTCAAGCTAAGCAAGAAAACATACTTTAGGAAACTGTTCCACAAACAATATGTTGGCATGCAGATTTGGACAGTTGTCATTGCTTCTATGGGCATGAATAAGATTTTTAACTCATGTGTACGGGGAATTGGACTTTGACCTAAATCAAACACGTTTTCCAGAATTTACAGCACTTACATGAAAGTATAAATACCTTGCTCACAGGCAGATGTATTCAAAGTCTGAGAGTGGCACTTAGTGATTTCTTTGACTTTAAAATACTATTGGTTAAACAAAGAATAGGAAATCTTTAATCTGCTTTTTATTTCCTGTATTTTCATTTTAAGTCATTGAAGATTAGTTGTGAAAAAGTGGGACAGTTTCAGTAAAGAGCCACAAGTATGATTAAAATCTTAGGGAACATTGTGGAAAAACTGAAGGAGCTCAGTTTTTGTTTAAGAAATGGTATGTGGGAGACTTGGTTGGACTCTCTCACAGTGGAGGTAAAGATGTAACCGGTTTCAGTGGCCGGACAGATTCTTGTCTAAAGTAGGATGCAAATTGTAAAGGTAAATAGCATTAGAGTAACTTATCAGTGGTTGTGGTGAGTTCATTGGAAATACATAAAGACAAATTTGATCTTTTTTAAGAAGTGGCTAATTCATTAAAGAAAAGTTTGTGTTTTATAGTAGTTAGGAAGCCAGATCATTTATCACTGTAATATCTTCTGATTTTATAATCTGTGGAAAAAAGTACGTATGGTATTTTGAAGTTGCTTTCCACCTTTTTTTTTCCATGAAATGATAGAATTGTTCAGATGAGCATTGGGAAGTCAGCTAGTGCAGCTGCGTGCTCGGAGCAGGACCAGCATTGAGTTTGGACCAATTTGCTTAGGGAATTGTCCAGTCACCCTTGCAAACCTCTGAGGACAGAGGTCCGACAACCCCTCTGGGTCCCTGTTCCAATGCTTGGCTCTCTTCAAATGCTGTTTCCTCAGCTCAAGTCAAAATCTCCCCGGACATGCTCATGGTCCTCCCCGCCGGTTGATCGATGCCTGTTTTATATTGGGGACCAAAACCGGGCGCAGTACTCTGTGTGGTGTAGCGAGTGCCAAGTCAAGGGGATTAATCATTTCCCTTGACCTCCTACCTACACTTCTGGTAATACAGCCCAGTACACTGCTAGGCTTCCTTGCTATTTTTATCCTATAGCTTTTTGGTTTTTTTAACAGTTATTTTAGACTCTTTCCTCCAGGCAGTGCAATTGCAAAAATATGTGGTTCTCTGTTGAGGTTTATAGGACATAGTTTAAGAGCTATGGCTGTTAGAATTTGGCCTGAACATTACCAAGTTGTTCAAAAAGCAAATTTTATCAAGTAAAACTTTTCTTTGAGAAAGGTATAAATGAACAAGAGAATTATCTTCTGGAAGCCTGTGGTCTGTTGTAATTTAAACATTAAAAGTGGAATCCACGAGATTGGAATTGTTCAGCCACCGATGACGTGACCTGTGCTGAATAACTAAACTCTGAGACATTGCCTGCTCAGTTCTGTAACAAGCATACGAGAAAATGCATGTGAAAGTGTGAATTGGAGGGGGGGAAAGAAGAAACAAAATTAAAAGTATGCCAAACACTGCTGCTTTTTGGTACTTGAATTACGGGGTAATTAAACAATGTGATTGCTTTTGTGCAATCCTCCTCTTCAGGTGAAAGGTACCAGTCTTGTTAAACTTCTTCAGAACAGTTTTTCTTCAGTTCTTTGATTTAACGCATCAGACTGGCAGGATGGACCTGGATGTGTCATCCCGTCTCTTGTCCCACAGATGCAGCTCTCTTAGATGCTGACTTACATCCTTGTCCTCGTTCAACCTCGGTCTGCCGCTCGTGAGTTTTGCCCCTAGCTTGTTATTTTTCCTTCCTGAATTAAAGATCTCATATGTCATTAGAAACAGGGCAGGGTATGGGAGATACTATCAGTTGAGGAGGTGAGAGGGAGGCAGTGAGAAGCCGAAGTGAAGATGTTGCTGAGAGCGGCCTCTGGAAGGAAACAGCATAAGAGAGAGAGGATGGAGGAGGAAGGGGCAGTAAGGATTTGTGTACATCTGCTCGGGCTTTCCCGTAGTGACCTTGTCGGGCCGTCACTGGTGTAACTCCCTGCTGATGTTGGTGCGGAGATCAGTGTTCCACACTGGTTGATGGACTTTGGGGCGGAAATGTTAGCTGTTTATTAGTATCTTTAAACTTCCCCAAAGCAGGTGGTTAGACATGGCTGACTAATTATTTTTGTTGTTTAATTATTTCCTTCTCTTGTAATACCATTTCCCAATTATTTTCTTCTCTTATTTACCAGCTGCAGTTTTAATACAGTCCTTGGGTTGTACCAGTGACCCTTTTGCTTGGCCTACCTCCATCTTTCTGTCCTGTTTTCCATCAGCTGTCATTGCTACAAAACAATACAACATTTTCTGAACTTCCACCCACTTTTTAACAGTTGAGTTCAGGGTTGGGTTAGGCTTGCTGGATCACATTTGCACAGGGCCAGGAAGAGTCCCTTTTTATTTTTTTTCCAGAAACACAGGGCGATTTATTTTTAAAACAGTCACAGAATTAATTTGGAGGAAGAAAACTTTCTGCTTGGAGTTAGCCAGGGCCTTGTACAGCGGCAGATCGACACGGGCTTGTCACAGGTACTTTCAGATGATGTCATCTAGCAACTTTCTGTATTTTCAGCTCTGGCAGTTACTTCCTTGTGTGTGTTCGTTGTCTGCACGTTTTCCCTCCTCCCGAACACCCTGTACTTGCATCGGTCTCGCTGCAGCTGCACTGCAGCTTCCGATTTCTTTTCTTCCTCTTCTCTAGCCCCTTTTCCTTTCTTTGTCTTTGCAGTTGGCAAGTTGCGTTTTTACATTTAACCAAAAGGGACCACAATAGAAGCTAAAACTTTATTAGATCAAATTCTTAGTTTTTTAGCCTCCCACTGAATTCTTAAGTACTAAAAGACCCTGCCTGCATGTGATCCCTGCCTGTCTGACATAGAGACGGAAGGAGAGAATCCACCAGGTAAATGATGTGCACATACAACAGTCATGCTGTAACACAGCTGTGAAGGCACACACTGTACTCTTAAAGCTGCGTCTGTCACTTGGTAGCTGGTGGTAGCGTCTCGTAGGTAAGTGTGTTACTGCAGGACGTTATTGAAGTTCTGATGTTTTCCAGAATACTCCAAGTGTATTGAGTTGCCAGATTAGCTGTCAGGGGTAAATTTAATTCTGTGTTTCCAAGCTGCTGAGTGTTTGGAAATTTATCCTAAACTTTTAATACTATTGCAGGGTTAAAAACAAACAAACAAACAAACAAATAAACCTCCAAAACCCGAAGAAACATGAAATATCCAGTATTTTTCCCCACGAGAACATATTAAAATAAAATTTACAGTACACAAAACTGTATTGGCTATCAGTTTGGTAACCAGGAGGGTCAGGACACCAGTATTATTTTATCGTCTGAGCTAATTGTCTGAAAGACTAGGTGATTGTTTACAGACCAGCTTGAGAGCTGAATTCATCTATTACATGAGGTGAATTTTCACCCCTTCCTGGTCAGAAACATCATGTAGCATTTTGATGCTTTATTACAAGTTGTAGAGGTCTCTTTCCTTGAAGTTTACAGACCTATTCTCTATCTGTTGTCTTTTTGTTTCTTGTGTGCTTCATCCTCACCAAATCTTTAGATTCAGGCTTCTTTTTTCTTGGGTTTCTGTGCTATAGCATCTTGTTTCTGATACCACAGTGGTACTAGGTGGAGAAGGTGTACAAAGAACAGATTCATAGCTCTGCTTTTTAAAACAAACAAACAAAACTCAAACTGCTTTTGCTAAATAAAGTTTTGAACTTAAGCCAAATTTGAACCTTACCTGTGAATAGAGTGCAACTTCTGGAACTCAGGATGGTGCATCGTTGCTTCTTTCAAATTCAACGTGATGTGAAAGCACTGAAACTTTTAAGTGGAATATATCCCTGTACCTTAGATATCTGCTGTGAAAAACCTTGACCTGGATGCCTGACTTGGCAAAGTTATACACACCTAAACATCGGTATAGAAGATACTGAATAAACTTTTTTTCAGGTGGTTGAAGCCTGGAACTATGCAATAGGGATTTCTCTGTTTCCTGCTACCTGTGATTTTGTTTTGCTTGCTTCTTCAACTGACGTGATAGCAAGATATGTTCAGTTAATATACCATTCTCTTAAGCACTCTATAAATGCTCGAACACTTAAAGTCTCAGCACAAAATGGAACATACAAGCCTGGATTGGACCTTCTGTTGTTCATGTAGTAGCAGTATAAAAAAAAATGCCAAATGATGTGAAGACAAAGATGAGATCAGATTATAAATTCAGCTCCATACTGAGAAACTTTAATGGTTAAACGTGGTGCCTTCTATGTTAGTTTCAAGTTTTGTGTGTAACAGCAGTGGGGACAATAAGAAAAATCCCAAATACTAAAAGACTGACAGGAAAATCAAGAAGTTAAGAACAGCGTTCCAGTAAGAAATACTGAAACTGAGTTTTCCAGCCTTTGGCCGTAGTCTCTTAAGCTAATCTTTGCAGAAGAGGAGGAAGGAATAAGGGCAAAACAAATCCGCAGTGGTAAGGTTTTCCACTTTCTGAAGGCCGATGGTGACTTGCAGATGATGTACAGAAAATAACTGTAGTTTTTTTCATCTGGACCCTACAGTGACATCTAATACAGTCTGTACCAGAGCAGCTCACTTCTGCATAGTGAAGAGTTGAGTTTTGGTCTTGTGCTGCAGTAGCGTCAGCAAAAGCGGGAGGGCGTCAGCTCAAGTTTATACTTTTGCTATCTAAACAGCAGTGTGAGCTATGGGCTGAGACATAGGGACAGATCTGAAAATAGAAAGGGGAAAAAACCCAAAAATAGTTAGGAGAGAAAATGGTGGCCACTGTGCCAGGGCACTGTTGGCATTGTAACTCTCAACTGGAAAAGGCAGGGTGCACTGGTTTGAGCCAAGATTTCTGTATCATCAGTCTCAGCAGAAAACACTTTTCAGGGCAATGTAAGCAGAAGGGCTAAGGCACCTTCAGTTACATAGCACTGATCACAGAACAGAAGCTTATGCACAAGCATTTTTCTGTGAATGCACAATTTACCTTAGGCTTTGGCCACTGTTTGTATGCTTACGTTGCCAGCTTGTGTGTAGGCTTTTGTGATAACTGCTGTGTAATTCAAGGTGCCTTGCCCCTTCGTGAAGGCTTCAGGACTCATGCAGTAGCAAGTTGCTCTATATAACTTAGTCCCTGTAATTCCTCACTGCTTTGGATGCTGCGCTATCAAGGTGCTATTTTTGGTTTCGTACTTATTTTTCTATAGGGGGATAGTGATTCATCCTCCATCAATAATCTATTTTTTAAAGTCTCTAATTTAATTTTAATTTAAGTATTCATTTCTTAACGCTTTAAGTGTTTTTCTTCAGTGTGGAAAAAATGTTTAATTCATTCGCTAATTTTATCATTTCTGTTTATAGGAGAGGTCTCCTCACAATTTACATGGCCAATCAAGTAAGTAGTCCTTTATTTATTTCAAGAACAAAGATATGTAAAATCCATTGGAAATGTATCTTGTTTAAAATTGATGCTGAGATTCATTGCCTTTTTAATGCTTCCAGGATTTTTCTTTTTCTTTAAAAATTATGTGTTACTAGGTAAATAAAATTATCTTAAGAGCAAATTGTGACTATAGGTCTTTTGGTAGTAGCTGTAAAGCAGAGGCTGAAAGGTATTTCATTGTGCTGTGCTCAAAATTTCTTGTATCATAGCCCCAGGAAAATGGGTAGTTTTTATATATGCCCTCCATAGTGGAATGGCATCTGGTACTTTTATTGTTCATTATTTTGCAGACGACCAATCCAACACCATATACTTTAGTTTTGTAATTAATTGTTTCTCAAACTGATGTCAAATATTGCACATGCAAACATTTTTACCACATGGTTGTATAGATTTAATTTTTTTTATGTCATATTCCCTATAATCTCTTTAAAATACATAACAGTAGTGATTTTATTGAAATGATGCTTTGTGCATTAACTTTTTCTAAATATGTAATACTTCTGTTACATGATCATACTCCTTTAGAACTGATTTTATTATGCCAAAAGAATTATCTGAGGTTTTTATAAAGTTTGAGTTGTGTAAAGAGTCACGGAAACTACAAGAAAGGAAACAACCTGAGAGTTGTGTTCCAGCCTACTGTAACAATTTGCTGGGGCTTCAGTAGAGTCGTGTAAGTGTAGAACTCTTTGATGATGATGAAAAGATTAATGAGTACAAGTGATGAGACAAGGGCAATGTGTTGCGGTACAGACTAGGGTGATAAAATTGTGACCTTCTCTTCCATCCTTGTAAAGTCATTGATGGTAACTCTTGTAATTCTGAAGATTTTGGGGAGGGGAGCATTTGGAAGGAGGTGCCATCATATGTTTGCTAGCATGTAAATATCCTGGAAACGCCCTGTATGCATTTGCCGAACCCATTACAGACTTCTCTCTCAAATTCTTGTGTTTAACAATTTCTTTTAGGCCGAAATTGTTTCTTGGGTTATTCTGTATTCGTATATCATCTCATTACAGACAGATTCATGAGTGGAGTTCACAGACTTCAGAAGAGAAGAAATGAATTCTTGCCCTTAATTTTATTGTTGTCAAGTGCCATTTTAACTTTTATAGCTGCTTGACTTGGCTCATACAGTATCCTTTAGGATTCCTTTTCTTTGTGAAGTTTTTTTCCTAATTTGAAAAGATGAAAAATCCCTTTCTTGAAATTGAATTGATTAGATGTTCAGACCTTCAGTAACACATGGGAACAGGGTTGGATTCCTACAAGGATTTGTTAACCTTGAAAGGTTTGAAGTTTTCCTTGAATTCAAAAGAGTAATTATGTAGAAACTCCTCATTCGGGACACATAGGCTATAAAAATGGTGATAATTAGTGGGGCATATCTTCATTCATTTGGGATGGATTTTTCAAGAGAAGGGTGAAATAGATGTGCTTAAATAGCAGCACCTCCGAGTACCCCAGTTCTGAGAAAGCTATCATCACGTTCACGGCGCTTAAGCTGCCGTGCCACATGGTTCACATGATGTTGGACAGCGTTATAAGGGAAAAGTTAACTGATGCAGTTACATTTTATTGACACTGTTTGATGCAATGGATATTCTCTTCAGCATAACTGTTTATTTTAGTCACAAATCTTTGGTGAACTCAGGGCTACCAGGGTTTGCTTCCTAAACTGCCCTTAATCGTGACATACCTTGTTAGCCAGCTGTGTAATCACTGTAAATGTTTCCTTATTTGTGTTGCTTGTCTTTTGTCTAGAACTTTATATGCTTTGATAAGATTCACTTAGAAATTTACTAAGCCTTTAAAACATTTATTTCTGTCATCTTTAGATTGCAGCATGCCCCATTCTGAAAGCTGGCAAATTGTATTCATTAATGGCAGATAGATTGTGAAATTACACTGCATTTCTTACATTCTCTAAAACTAGTGTCAGGACCTGTTAAGATATTAATTGAACTAAATGTATTCCTTTGTTTTGTTTTGTGTTTTGCTAAACTATGTTTAGCAGCCTGAGCAGTAATAATTGAGACTTTTTGTGTGATTCTTCATGTGTGCTTTGCCCGGTTAGACAGACAGGAGGTAGTTGTAATTAGGTTTATTGGTTATTATAAGCAATTATCATGACTGCAGTGAATTTTTATAGCCATATTAGGGCTTTTAAATCAGAAAATTTTACTTCTATTGTCCTGTTGGCAATGCATGACAACTTGTCCTCAGAGATGAATTTACTTAGTGAAAAGGGGAAAGGTGTGTTAAAGTCCTTATGCGTGGCTGCTGCTTCTCAGTTCAGTGGGTGAAATGGGGTAGAACATAAAAGGCAGTGAGTATAAGGACTGTTGTTCTAAAGGTGACATATTTATTGATTTCTAATTTGGAGCTACTAGAAACATGTGAATAAGTGTCCTGGCTAATTTTAAATGAGTCAGTGATTATAGATTTATGTGAACCTGAACTCCCCAGTTGCATTTCCTTGCTGCTTACACAATAAAATGACAAATTAAAAGCAAGCTGTTTAGGTTATATATGCTCTATGGAAAAATCAAATAAAAATGCTTTCTTAGACTAGCTTTCTGCTATATTGAAACTATACAACAATGCATGCCAGGGCTTGGATTTTTTTTTTTTTTTTTAAGATAACTAGAAATAAGTATAGAAGTGAAGGATCTCTAGTTTTAATTTTGATATGCAGAGTCTAAAATCAGCTTCTGGGCTTCTCACTGGGAGTCAGTCAAAGTTTTTAGAAGTCAGTTAATATGCTTGAGCCCTGTAGTTGTTTAACATGTGGGTTTGGAAATTTTTAAGTAGTTGCAGTCTGAGACCTGACATTTCTGTAGTACCCCGGAGCAGAGTAGCAGTAGTCAGTGCTGTGGACCACACAGAAGCACGGAGCCTTTCAGTTTCTATTTTGGATTGCACCTCTTAAAGTCAAGAAATTTCTAGGATCCTAAGAGATGCATTAGTAGTGAGCATATAAGATGATCCTTCATGGATAATTTGAGATCAAAAGGAACACCAAGATTCCAACAAAAGGTGGAAAGTGAAATGTAATCTCTTCATTTATTTTTATCTGGAAAAGTAGATGATATTAATGACTGCCCATGAGTAAGGCATATAGCTCTTATGTTTCAAAACAGTTATGGCATACTTCATTGTGAACAGCTCAACAGTTGAGTTGCTGCTTTGAAGGTGAAGAAACTGTGGTTTTGGGTTAGGAATTATTTTTTTTGTGTTGCAAACAGAACAAACAAAGGCTACCTTCAGTATGCAAGATAGGAAGAGACTAATCTGGACTAGGGCCAATTTGATGTAAAACTTTTGAGAAACAAAACTTTAGGAAAACTGATATGTTGTCATTGAAATGTTACACAAGGAGGCAGTTATGCTAGCATGCTGAACTACAAAATGCATTTTTTTTCCTTTATCAGAAAAAAAAATGTTTCTTTACGTGCTATGTTTGAATTTCAAACTGTGCATCTCTATATCAAAGGCTTCTAATGTATTGTGTTGTACTTACAAAATTGGAAAGGTTAATATTAACAAATTGCACTTGAGGGTCACAGGTTAAATGATGTAAAGCTCAAGCATAAGATAAGGCAGCTGGATGCAAAAGGCAGAGTGATGCTGTTGAGGACTGGTTCTTGAGTGTGATGGGAGGAAGAAGTCTAGGAATCTGGCCCAGCCATAGAGAGCATTAGGGAGGGGAAAGGTATAAATTTGAAAAATAAGACAAGAAAGATAGGAAAAAAAAGAGGCAGAGAAGTACAATCTAAAGATGAGAAATGAGAATTTATTGCGGCAAGAGACATGAAGGGACTGGAGCTGGGCTGATGTGATGGGAATTGGTTTGTGGGTGTGTTACAGGTGGAACGAGTGGAAGAAAGATGAGAAAATGTAGTCTATTCTACTTAAAGCAGAGAGCAGATGATAAAGAAAATTGTAGGTTTGCGGGGAAAGGAAAGGATGAATTTTTTTGCTATTAATATGAAGAGAAATTTAGCAAGAGACCAGAAAGAGAGACAGAGAGGGTGTTACTGAAGTATTGGATATGGGAGTTGGAGAAATTGTCAGCAATTGCATCCGGATGAAGTTTACACACAAATGTGAAGATCTTGTGTTTTATTTATCGCTATGCTGATGTTAGGTCATCGGTGCATCTACCATTTATGAAGTATGGTACGTAGGTCTTCAAATACAGAGGAAGAGATACTGTTTTAAAGTAAGAAATATACAACCGTGCTTGTCATCAGGAGTATGAAAGTAAAGTATGGGAGGAAGGGTACATCTTCCCAGGTGCGGTGCAGCATGGTGATCATACATTAAAGACTGGGGATAAGGGAAATTCTGAGGACAGTCAAGAGTGCAAGAAGAGTGCAATAAAGGAAGACCTTCAAAATTCTGTATGTCCAAACTTGTGACATTTTTTGGAAAACCTCTGAGAGCTGCTGTGACTGTGTTCACATTAACAGCCTATTAATGAAGCTGAGAGCCAGCTCACCTTGTTGCTGTTCCCTTCAGACATACCAACTCCTTCCCTTCCCTATATCTGCTATTTCAGAGACACTTTTCATTTATGTTTCAAGTCCAGTTAAGAAACAGTTAAAGCTACCAAAAAATACTGCCCACATTAAACAAATACTGAACCAAACAAGTTGATCAAAGGCATTCCGGTGGGTGATGCTCTGCTTCTATATATGATAGAGCACAAGTAATATAGCTGAGCACTTTTAAACTAGTCCAAGCAGTTTCACAGTTGAATTGTTTTTCAGTTCATAAATAGACTAAATGTGGGTTCATTTTGGCTGTACCTTTGTTTATTCCAGCTAGTCAATGCGAAGGCTGCATGTAAGTTGTACTCTTAAAGTTTGAAATATTTGGTTTAGGAGCATGCAAAAATGCCGAAGCACAGACTTAAAAAGAAATCCCTCAGGATCTAATGGAGAAACGAGTATCCAGTGCTCTTCAGTCAGCTTTAACTCCAGATATTTGTATGTTCTTTTACAGGATTGAAGTCATAGTGATTCAGAGTATCACTAAATCTTCATGATTTGCAGTATTTTAAAAAAGTCAAAGCCATTAGCCTCATTTAAGATATTCGGCATACACAGGCAGCAAAGTAGATACCAAGCTAGACAGAGATATGGCACAATATAAAACGTGGCTCAAATGTTTGAGGCCAAGGGCCCTCCAGTATCACTTTCCATATACACTAAATTTGTGTTTCATGCTTGGGTGATACGTGGAGGGATGAAAGAAAGAGGAGTGAGACTTGCTACGGCAAGAGAAAAAGCAACAAGAGAAATGCACTTTTAAGCTGTGCTTTTGCTGATCCTATGGTTTTAAGTTTTTGTTAAAGTCAAACTGGTAATATTGTAAAGGAAGGTACTGGCACACCAGAAGTGTTCTAACACTGAACATTCCTCAGTGATTTTTTGTATCATCTTATCAAGTGCTTTCTGTACAACACTGCCAATGTGTCTGAGTTGTTATGGATGTTTCAAGAAATACTTTGTGCCAGTCACAATTAAATGCGGGAGGATACTATGAATAATGCAGGTTGAAGGTAGAGTTTTTTTGAGTAATGTGCTGTTTGACTATGCAATCATGTTTTTGTCATTTATATAACTTGCAATTCTCAGAAATTATCACCTAGTGCTGTTATATTCTTTAAAACATTGCCTACCATTTCAGAAATATCCTTTAAAATAAAAAAAAAAAGTTTGTGATTGTCACTTCTTCATTGATAATTCTGTGAAATAATAGGTATTTAACATGTCCCATTTGTTTTGGCAAACCATTATATTTGGTTACACAGTTTGTTTATTGTAACACAAGAAAATGTTTTCTGTTTAAACTTAAACTGACATTTTGTAAACCAGGCACCGCTGGCCCCTTTTCTTCTCCATTGGGAACAATTCTGTTTTCGTCAAAAGATGGAGGCAATCCAGAATGAAGAAGGGCTGACGGATTTACTCTTACCCAACAGTATTTTAACGTTTTTAGAAGTGCAGGGTTCTAGTAAAATGGATTTCACCACTCCTCCCTTTTCTTTTTAGATAATTAAAATTTTGTTGTGTGCTTTCATGTGATTCTTAATATTAACATTATACAAGGACTGCTGAGATGGGGACCTTACCTATTCTATTAGCATATTAGCTGAGATAGGAATACCTGGAATTTTTCTTAGTTTTCTAACATTTCAGAAATAATCTTTATAACTGAAAGTGCATCAAGTAAAGGCTTGAGATGCTTGTCGCCCAGGGTGCTAGCTGTCCTTCTGCCACCATCTCTTCCTTCCTTTGTCACTGGTACACTGTCAGTGGTTTTGGTTATAGGAGCAGCTGGCAGGGACCATGTATTTTTGTTCTTTAATGCTGTCCAAGGGTTAGACACCCTTTTTATTCCTTCCGTTGTCATCTTTTGAGCCTATAGTGTGTCAGCTGAAGCAAAACCGTTGCTTAGTTCCTTCTTGCAGGCCAGCTTTGTTCTTACTACAGTGAGTCTTCTTATTTTCTCTGTTTTATAAGTTGTTAGAACAGCACAAGTACTTTGATATTTGGTTTAGATTAGATCTTAGGAAAAATTTCTTTGCTGAAAGGGTTGTCAAACACTGAAACAGGCTGCCAAGGGAAGTGGATGAGTCACCGTCCCTGGAGGTGTTTAAAAGATGTGTAGATGTGGTGCTGAGGGACATGGTTTAGTGGTAGACTTGGCAGGGTTATGTTAATGGTTGGACTTGATGATTTTAAGAGTCTTTTCCAACCTAAATGATTCTATGATATTCTGCTTCTGACTTCCTGGTTAACTTAGAGGAAAATATTCCTGTTTGAAGCTCTTGGGTTTTCCTCACTGAAAACCACACTGAGCTAGAACTTGGGATTGGAAAGTAATTCCTGCCTCATAGAGGTGAAAGCCCAATGCTGGGACAGTGTTCTGAAGTGATGTACCAGTCTCCCTAGGGAAGCATCGCTGCCTGGGTAAGGGAAGAGCAAAAAGGACAGAATTTAGTACTGTCTAGAACGAAGTCTCAAGTACTCACAGCAAAATTTCTGCTGTCGCATGGACAAACTGCCTCAGATGATGACTTGCTGCAGGGTATAGTTGGTAATTTTTGAACTCTGTCACAAGTTAAGCCTTTAACTGTAGTGCTAAGAAGAAACAAGTCTTCTCTGGTATCGATTTAGACATATATTTAGATATCAACTCACTAGTGTTTTCCCTGAAGCTATGGTTCTAATACGTGCTTCCTCCTTAACACAGCTCAAGTCTGAAGCTCAGCTGAGAGTCCTGAATCCCCACTTCTAATAGTGGAATTTTTGCTACTGTTTCAGCCTACATTGTAACCTGGGATTTTGTGAAGAGTTGTTTGCTTCTGCTTCTGTCAAGTCATGTGATGTTCCTTGATAAGTCTTGCCTTCTGTTGCAGAATGGTATTTTTCTGCTATTTTTGTCATCTGGATTTAGGAGACCCTTTTCCGTAGCTTCTACTTCTTTACTGCCTGGATCTTAGTGGAAAAATGAGGTGGAAAACGAAGAACACTCGTCTTTTCGATTTCATAGAGGGCATACTGAGATAGAGCTCATTCGACACTTCTTCTATGACCTTCACATCACTTAGCTGTCTCATGCCAGGCAGAGTCAGCCCCTCGCTCTCAGAACGACCCTTGGGGTATGGCTGGTGTCACAGCATAGACAGTCAGGCATCACAAATGCACTTTTTGACAATGACAGAGGACTTGAATGTTTATGAATCTCAGGAAAAAGAACTAAGACTGATAGATTTTTATCCTTTAGATCTTAAAGAGCAAATCTCAAAGAAGAAAGATAATCACATATTAGTTTAGACTTGAGTGAGAAATGTGGTTTGCTTTTTATATAATTTCAATAGGCAATCTTTAATTCTCTGTAATTAAATGGTATTGAAATATAGCATTCTCAGCCACTAATAGCACTTAGATTATTTTGCAAAGTAAAGCCTCAAAGTATGAAGTTGTTTTTCAGAAACATCTCAAAGGAAGGAAAAAATCCTAATAAAACAAGAAGGCTTACAGATTCAAAGATCTGCATAACTAGTATATACTCCTTACTCATTCTGGCCTCTTCTTCCTTTAGTTTGCACTCTGACAGGTAGAATCAATAATTGAGAACTAGTTTTTATTAATTTTAAGTTCTTCTAATACTCCTTATTTTCTGTAATACCTAGGTATGTATATGCATGTGTTTGCAGAAATAATTAAAAAACTCCAGCTTAGAAATACTAACTAAACCCAATTTTGGATGAGGATGTGGAAAAGAAAGCTCATTTTCTCTTCTGAGAAGACTTGTAGCTGTTCCTAACCTTGCAGTATTTCTGCTTCTGTCTTGTTCTCTCAGCATCCCCAGGGTACAGAAGAAGAGGTGCTGTTAACACCACCTGCCAGTTGTGTACTGGAGTGGTAATGTAAAGGAAGTGCAAATGTAGTAGTAGCAAAAAGCCAAAATGGTTTCTATTAAGATGTTAATAAAGTTAAGGTAGACTACTTGAAAAGGAGCACATTTTTCTGAGTTGTTTGGAGGAATATGGAAGTTACTGAAAAGAAATGGGTGCTTTTTAATGCCTGACAGTAATGTTCAGATCTATTCCACAGGCACCTAAGCAGAAGAAAAATTTTACCCTTTCACAGAATCATTGACTTTATGGTGGTAACTGTGCAGGGAATTATATTGTATGATCAACATTTCCAGACTCCTTGCTTAGAAATTAAATACAGATGTTTTCAAATAATCAAAGACTTGGGCATGTTTTATTCTAGTCGATAAATGCTCAAGACACTTTCCAGAAATTTTATTTTGGAATTCCGAATTAGATGCCGTAAATGGGTAAGCTATATACTTTACACATATCATGTTCTGTGGGATAGGCAGTTTGGCAACTGAAACAGGCAATATTGAAATAAATTGCTACTTTTAAATATAAACATTCCAGAAGACTCATATGAGGAGGGAAATAAGCTAAAATCTTACTTTCTTTTGAATAGAGCATAACGTAGACTAATTTGATTAACAGAACACTTTACGTAATCAAATTATGGATAATTCATGGCACTCTGTGATGATTTTAAAAGGTTGAAACTTAAGGTCATTGTCACTACCCCCACCCTAAATCTTTAAAAGGCAGGTTTTAAAATTAGGAGTCATGTGAACTTAAACATTGCTGATGTCTTCGCTTTTAAGTAATACAGTAATAAAGTTAGATCCTGGCAGCTGGCGTTCTTGTGGATTGACATGGCTAATTGGCTCTGGCATCTTAGCCTCAGGAAACCTCATCCATCACTGCAGAGCAGGACGTTTGGCAAGAGTCACAGAGAACATTTAATACGTTGTCTCTTGCTTTCTGTGCAAAGCTGCTTTGCATTTTTGAACTTTCCAGTGTATCTCATTAGAAGCTCGATGTAATACTTATTTTTATTCTCCTTTAACATTATCTTTCACAGTGAATAACTACTTGTTTGACTTTTCTAGAATTAGCAAAAATGTCAATATTGCAAATCAATTTTGAAGTTTACCTCTCAGATAAAGCTTATAGCTTATGCAGAATTTCATATCAGAAATATGCTAAGTGCTAAAGAAAGCTAGTTGACTTTTATAGTTAACTCTTTGCTCGTTAGTAATTGATATGAAAGTAACGCTTCGGGTTCTGAAGAGCTCTCAGACACCTGTCTCTAGTGCATATAGCATTTCTGATTGCGAGAATTCCTGTGGGCGATGATTTGATAGATGAAAAAAGATGGGTCAAGAGTGAATTCAAGACTTCCTAGCAGGTGAAATCCCAGTAGCGTTTCAAGAAAGTTGAGAGTTTTCCTGGTGGAAGGAAAGGGTTTCCGAGGTCTTCTGGGGCAGGCTTGTGAGAGCAAGGGTCTCCTGTTCTTCCTACTTCACAATGATCTCAGCAGTCCTTTTTCCTTCTCTCAGCTCTTTACATTGTCAGGCAGTCATATTTTCCTCCTTAAACCTTCAAGACACGTGGGTATTATCCTCCTCTCTCAGCAGTGGTCCCTGTTCCCTGGCAGTTTCTGCTGCCCTCTCAAGCTTCTGAGTTTGTGAGATTTGGGAACAAGGGGAGATGGGTCTGCTCTGGGAGAAACTGGGAGGGGAGGGAGGAATGCAATCTGAGGGCTGAAGAAGTTGAGGTGGGACCTTAAACAAAAGTAATGCTTTCTCTTTATGTGATAATGTAGGCGTGGAAATGGAAAGTTCTTTGGAAGGGAGGGATTTTTTTCAATTTCCATATTTGCCATTTGCATCTTCATCTCTGCTTCAGAGCTCAGGGTCCAGGTGCTGCTGGCAGGAGGGAAATGCCCTGGGTGTTCAGCAAAGCGGTTGAAGTGCTGCTGTAGGTTTGTCACTCCTTTCCTCGCCCCAAACCCTGAAGTCCTCTGCTGAAGCTTGAAAATCAGAGTGGATGTCAGACTGTCTGTGGGAGTGGTGCACAATAAGACAGTATTTGAGGCAGTGGGCTATTAACACTTCTCTGTTAAGAATACTTTATTTATAGAATCATAGCATCGTTAGCGTTGAAAGGGACCTTAAAGATCATCTAGTTCCAACACCCTGCCATGGGCAAGGACACCTTCCACTACACCAGGTTGCTCAAAGCCCCATCCAACCTGGCCTTGAACACTTCCAGGGATGGGGCATCCACAGCTTCCCCAGGCAACCTGTTCCAGTGTCTCCCCACCCTCACAGTAAAGAATTTCTTTCTAATATCTAGTCTAAATCTACTCTTTTGCAGTTTAAAATCATTACCCCTCGTCCTATCACTACACTGCCTGATAAAGAGTCCCTTCCCATCTTTCCTCTAGGCCCCCTTTAGGTACTGGAAGCCTGCTCTAAGGTCTCCCTGGAGACTTCTCTTCTCCAGGCTGAACAACTCCAACTCTCTCAGCCTGTGCTCATAGGAGAGGTGCTCCAGCCCTCTGATCATGTTTGTGACCCTCCTCCGGACCCGCTCCAACAGGTCCATGTCCTTTTTGTGTTGGGGGCTCCAGAGCTGGAGGCAGTACTGCAGGTGGGGTCTCAGGAGAGCAGAGTAGAGGGGCAGAATCCCCTCCCTCGACCTGCTGGCCACGCTGCTTTTGATGCAGCCCAGGATGCGGTTGGCTTTCTGGGCTGTGAGTGCACATTGCTGGCTCACGTTGAGCTTCTCATCCACCAACACCTCCGAGTCTTCCAGTTATTGTGTTGATAGTTTTTGTCAAGCTGTGTCTTTATGGTTTCTGGGATCGATAAAGTGTTACGAAAAATAGTCTTGGAGTGCTGATTTCATTTGATAGAAGAAGAAAGCTTCAAGTCTGTGTTCAAAATATGCAGAATGAAAGCATTTCTAAGAGGAATACAGTTTACAAAGTGTAAGTTCTTCCTACTGGTTTGTGATATTTGTAAAAAAAAAAAAAAAAATTATTTTTTATTTTTACACGATGTGAATCTTACCATAGAACTGGCTGGTGGAATAAGCATGCATGGTTTCTGATTAATCATGTATTACATTTAATTATTATTTTCTGTGCTCCAAATGTTTCAGTTGAAATTAAATCCTTCATGCTTTTAATTACCTGTATCCACTCCTAGTACGTTAGTGCCAGTTCTAGTCTGATATTGTTCCTGACGTCATTTATAGGATAATGATAATTAAACAGAGCAGCAGTTTCAGCCCAGAAATCATTTTGCTCCTTTTAAAACTCTAAGCTGTCAAAATAAAAGTCAATCATGTGCTTGCAGTGCTTACATGCTAGTTCCACAGGAAGTTTTGGAGCAAAAAAAGTTTGGTGTGAAAATTATAAACGTCTTTTTCCATACAAAAGTGAGTTGTTTTGGGAAACAACATCTCTGTTTTCACACTCTGCTGGAAAACAAAAGCTATATCTTCGCACGTAGGATCTGAAATACTAATTGTTTTTATATTTTCACTTCTACATTTCGAAGAATTATTTTCTGTCTTAAAAAATGTGTCTCATGGCTATGTATAAAAGTGATTTCAAAAGTCTTATTATAAATAAGTAAATATTTTTACTTATGTTTATAATCAGATATAATGGATGTGCCGCTGTATAGCCCTCACCTTGTGTAAACTGGCAAATGTCAACATGTGGCTGTTTAAGTTCTTTACACGATGCTGTTACAGGAGACACATTTTTCAACAGTGCTGAGACTAAGTTTTTTAATTGCGTAAAGAGTCACTGCTTTGGCATTCAGGGGGAGGTGGTTCATTTGAAATCTTGTCTCTGTGATATGCTCCTTATGCCTTTAATAAGGTTAGAAAAGCGGAGGAGGACAGCTTCTAGCACAGCTTGTAAATGTCAGTGTGGATGGAAGACAGGTCAGCTTGAAAACAATATTAGTGTTGGAAAACTGAAAGGAAAAAGAATCCTTTCTTGAAGCTGAGCTCTTACGAGGAAAAATTGTTTTAGAAAGTGTAGAATTATGATCATTTCTGGTAAAGCAGCAGGAAGTAATTCTGAAGTATCAAACTGCATGTAGTAAATGTGGGGAAAGTTGAAGACAGAGTAAGAGTTATTTTAGCTACATCTAAAGCTGACTGGTTTTCCTAAGGCAGTTTTTTTATGTGGTTTGAGCCATGTCCACATGTGAAACTTTGCAATTAATGTCCTGTCTTTAAGACTATTCTGTCTTTAGAAGACAAGCTGACTTTAATAGCATTTTTACAGGAAAATCCAGAGATGAGTGTGACAGTAGGACCTTTTGTGAACCTCCTCCCTTATTTTTTCTACCTTTTCCACACTATAGAGCAGTGATCAGCACATCAGACCATTGATCACCATGGAAATGTCAATGGTGCATCAGTTATCATATTCTGTTAAATAGGGTTATTTCAGATGAGCTGCATCATTTGAGGTTGGTCTCATATGGCCATTTCCATGCAAATCTTTAATGTTTTTGTAACGTGAGTAGTGTGATACTTTGAGGAGTTTCTTTATGGTGCAGTAATCTGTCTCTGTCTGCTCAGAAGCAATGGCGTGCTTCAATAGCTGCTGCTCTTCTCACGTCTTGAGAATTGCAGGAGATTTTTGCAGAGTTTGTTAAAATAAGTCTGGAAATGGAAATTCCACGTTCGATATATCTAGGGAGAAGAATGATCTGAAGTGGGAATCAGGAAGAGGGACTGAATGCCGTCTGTTTAAAACCATACATTTCTTGACTTTAATACCTGGTTTATATTGACCAAACATCTTTTGTCAATGAACTGGCACATATGTGATGTTTCTGAATTTTTTTAAGGGTATCCACCATAGCTTGGGTTACAAAAAGCATGAGCCTTGGTTTCAGTAAGACGTATTAGATTGACTTTCCATGAATTTTGAGTAACTTCATTAAGAATGTCCTGAATTTGTTTAATCCTCCTCCAAAATCAAACTTAATAAATTGTCACCTTTGAGTATTTTAAAATGTTAATGATTATCCTCTTTTTCAATTGCAGATCTCTTCATCTTGAAAATTTATGCTTTCATTTATAGAAAATCATTTGTGTCATTAACCTTGGGTAAAGTAACTGGTGGCTTCATTCCCTTTCATTCAAGTTTGCTGGTACAATTCCTGAGGCAAAATTCTGTTTGCAGCATTTCATTTACAGAATTTTATGTGTTGTTTTGGAGATCAGTATGTTGAGTAAAAGGTCTTTAAATATCAGTCACGTTGCAAAGATTTTCAAAGAATGCTTGTACAGTTGGCTTGGAAATATACACTCCTTGTATGTGTAAGCTCATGCCCCACCAGCTGCGTACAAATACTTTATAAACAATTGTATTTGCCTTGAATATTTGAAAATTTTAAATATTTTAGAAGTTTGTATAGGATTTTTTCTTTTTTTGTTTAAGAAGAAGAAAAACCCTTCCCTGCTTCCTGACACAGACACACATATACATACTGTCTTGGTCTCTATTTTTCTCTCTCTTTTTTCTTTAGGGATGTTTTTATTAACCAGCAGGAGCTTTACAAATTATGGTCATTCTCCCATATAAAAATATGCGCTTATCTTTGGTGACAACGCTACTCTTAACACGCTGAAATTCTCTACTGCCCAAGAAATGACTTCTTGAACAACCCTTTTGCTTTACATCTAAATCTTGGTGTTCACCATGTCTCTTATTCTTAGCCTAATTAAGACTGCTGGGAACTGAACCAGGTTCCTGGCCACGTTACGCCGTGCAAACTGGCCCCTTGAGTCCTGAGCCATGACTCTGACTTACAATATCAGCCATTTTGTGTTGAACTGGATACGCTGAACTTGAATATGGGCATTGTTTGCTAATGCTTGCAAATCATAGTAAGTTAGTGGCCTTAGGCAAAGCAAGAGGTAATGGGGATTCAGTGATGTAAATAACCTTGCTGGAGAGCTTTGCCATGGTCATAAATAACAAAGCTCTCAGACACCTCCCCCCCACTTCTCTAAAGAAAGTCCACATAGGATTTTTACTGAATTGCATGACTGCCTGCTTATACTCAGTTTATGAATTTGAATATGCCAGAGGTTGAAAATATTTCTATTTTGATAAATTTTGGAATACGACTTCTTACTGATACTTTAAAAAGTCTTGCTAATGGGCAAAAATCAGTAATTTTTTTCCTTGAATTCTATGTGTGTAATGTAGGTTGTATATCGTGCCTGTGGAGACTCAAAGAATGTGTGTCAAACTAGTAGGATTATTTTTGGAACTTTACTGAATGGAATTCCTGCAATCTGTAGTTTGAGCAGCAATTTAAGAGAGTCAAACTGATTTGTGTTAACCAGTATCTTCTTGTGTGTCAGGGGGGTTGGAAGGAAGCCTCAAACACAGATCCGGGGAGTGGGAAACCTTCAACCTATGCAGTGAAAGTTTTCCAAAATAGCTGTGAACTGAAAACAGAAGGGTGTTATGAGCAGTATTAGGAAACTATAGCTACAGGAATTTTGCCACTGCTTTAAGAAGAAAGGCATAGCACTGTCAGTGAGCATCACGACCTTTAGCAAAAGTAGGTGATGAGTTACTTGAGATTTACTGAAATCATTAAACCAAAGGGACTGTTAGGCACTAAAATGAAGAAAATGAGTCAGTCAGTGTTTTGCAATACTCTAAGAAAGAAAAGCTGTACTTTATGTTAATTTTTGCATTTTTAACATAATTTTTTCAGTTCATGGGTCATCTTGTGTGCAAAATCATGTGAGTCCCATAGTATGGGCATATCTGAATTCAGCCATAGGACCATGTGTCTTTTTTGGGCCATAGTATAGGTATGGCTGTTTTCACTGCCTTCAACCTGCCAAGTCTACTTTACTGGCCTCAACGCACTGCAATAAATATTTGCAAACATAATAATTCTACATTGATTACTATTGTTTTGTACTCAGTTGCATACTATTTATCTTCCTGCAGTGTTCAAAACATCGCTTTAAATTTTGACTTGTAATTTTAAATGCAGAGAATTCGTTAATCTGTTACTTCACTGATATTTGCCTGTTGATTAGAAAAATAAGAGAAATCTTTTAAAACAGGAAGTCTCCCAGATTAGACATATTTTTTTGTTAACGAAAACAAGTTTGCAAAGTGTATTTATGTTAAATGTTAATGGGTTAACATCATGATGAACAAGAAAAGTGTTTGTTTATGTTGCTTGCTTTTTAAGGAACATGGGTGGAAACAAATGAAGCAAGAGTTTACAGGTAGCTTGAGCAGGTGATTTGGAGAAAAAATACTTCACGGGTTTGGTAATAGTGCTAATAACGAATTTTGAGGAGAAAAAGACCATAGGGAGCTGTTGGAAATTTTTTTTAATCATCACTTAATAACTACTAGATTGATAAAAAGAATAATGAGAAGAAATTTATCTCATTAAAACACAAGAACTCTGACAGCCTTTATGCCATTTTGTTTCATCTCCTGAAATATTTTTAGACTGGCAATCGAGATTATATTCAGTGTTTGGGTAAGCACATATAATGGTCCTCAAGGTCCACGTTTAAGTCTTAAATACCAGCTTTTATTGGGTAAAAACACCTGTGACTCCCAGAAAGATGCAGCTTGGTGCAAATGTCGTCTGAGATTGTGGACACTGCTGGAAGGGGTAAGGCTACAAGTCGTGAAGGTGAACCACCGTTCTGTACAAGTTGTCACGGAGCACAGCTGGCGGTTGTCCATCATTGGATTGGTAAGCAATGGCGTAGGTGATAGAGAAGCAAAAATGAGCAGAAAGGGAAGCTTATGAATTTTCTGATGTATTATGTGATGGCTGAGGAAGAAAATGGAAGGTGAGAGTAATTAAAAAAGGGTGAAGCATGTTGTAGTTTGTGCGCTAATCTCAAAAACTTGGGTTTTGGGTTTTTTTCCCCGCAAAACCTGGTTTTTTTTTTTTATTTAAAAACTCCAGCATTTAGGAATTATAAATATGGATAGATTTTCCTTTTACATAGTAATCTGAAAAGCTTAAAGACTTGTAAAATGTGTCTTCAGAAGAAAACTGGAAAAGTAGGCTGGTCAGAAAAAGGGGAACAATTGCTCACAAAGAGAATACCAATATTGTTTGATTAAAGAATGGATAAAATATTCCTGTTCTGCAGGTGAAAAACAAATACAGAAAAATTGTATACACATCTTTATGCTGAACTTAGACAGAATCTGAATTTTTTTTTTTTTCTTTCTTCATATTACTAGTTTTCATGGAGCCATGTTCACTAACTCCTTTTTTACTTCTTTGAATTCAGCCGCAGAATTTCAGGTTGGCACTGCAAAAATGAGGATCACACAATTATGGCAAAATACTAGGTAATGGGGAACAGCACTGATTGTCATTGTCATAAATGCTCTGGAAAAGAGGAAACTGAGATGACCAAGGTTTACTATTTATAATTTGTGTAGGACTGTGAAAATGAGAGCTGGTGCCGGAGACTTGCAGAAGACACTCATGATACTGTGCTGTTGGCGAAATGGCAGTAACGCAATGCATGTAGGGAGAAAAATCCTTTATATATACGGTGTTGGGCTCTGAATTGTTACTTGGAGGGTCAGGAAGTTGGAATTATGAGGAAAATGTCACTTCCACACTTTGTAGCTATTAAACAACCCCCTCTCCCACCAAGCCCCCTCAATTTAGTATTAAGGATGATTGGGAAAGGAATAGAGGATAAAACAGAAAAATCATTATCATGCCACTCTATAAATCATGGATGTGCTGACAGTTTTACTACTGTCTGCAGTTCTGGTCCTCTTTAAAGTGTAATAGAAGTAGAGAAATTACCTCGTGGAAAAATAAAGATGCAAAGGTGTTGAAGAACATGTGTAAGTGGAGGAGCTAAACTAAGTAAACTTAGCCTGGGGGAGGATGACTAAGGAGGAATAGGAGACAAGTATGTAAAATCGGGTTTGTATGGAGAGGGGGAATAGTGATGAACTATTTACTTGTAATACACGAGCGAAGGGATGCCAAAGAAAATTATTAGCTGTTCAAAACAAATTGATGCACACACATACAAAGCTACACCGAGGACCTCATTGATGCAGAAGACTGTGGGTACTGAAGGCTTTCTTGTGGGCAACAAGAAGAGAAATCATGGAGGGAGAAAAATAATTCATTAGGGCAATCAAATGCAAAGATCCCGTATCTTGTTGTGGCAGCTCTGCCCTGTAGTTTGTTGAAGTGTGTAGCAGGGAAAGTATTTTTCAGGCATTTGTCACTGCTGGTTGTTAAAGAACTGAGCTAGGTGGGTCATGGACCTCTTCTGGTGTGGCCAGTTTTGTGCCTTTGGGTTTAATACAGATATTTCTCCTTCTGCTTTTGGAGGGTGGCTTTAAAGACTTTATACATCTACATCTGGGGAGGTGAATCTTGTACTGTGGGCCAGTTCAACTCCCGCAGCCAGAAGGCATTTTGTGGTGAGAGAAATGATTCCAGCAGTTAGCTGATTGACCCGCCAGACCCCAGGCAGGCCGATGGAGAGCTTGCTGAAGCACATCTCTCTGTGTGCCACTGCATCTTGGTGTGTAGCCCGTTAACTCTGTATTTGTTCTTCTTTATCCTAAGTGTCCATGCAATAATTAATCAAACATATATAAGCAGAGTTTTCTTTATGCTTAATTCTTTTTACCTTATGTAAAACAACCAGGCATCTTGCAGCAAGCCGCAAGAGAAAACACAGGGCAGCCACACAGCATTGGGTACTTTGGAGTGTGTTTGGTGGCATCTCTGGACGCACAGCGCTTGTTGTTAGCACCCAGCTATGGAGAGATGGTGTGTGCCCAGGAGGGATGTAGTTCACCTTACTACTTCGCTAGTCTCTGTTCCAGTGGATGGAGATGGGGAGCTTTTTAGCAATGTGATTAATAAAACCTTTGTAACACTGATAGTGTAGTTTTGCTTTACCTTGTTGTCAGACAAAGCAGATCTCGTCCTGTTCCCTCCTCACTGCTTTGAAAAGACTTAGCCTGGTTAATAGAAAAAAATAGGCAGAAATAATATTTTTTAAAAAGAAATATGAAGAAATACTGGAAGGTTTTAAAGAACCGTAAATGCCATTAGCAGTTCTGCCCATAACTCCTTCTGTTTATTCAGTTTTATCTAGTTAGAAACAAATCTTCTGGAGACGTATTTCTTTCTTCAGGCTGGAAGGAGAGAAAGGACGATGGCTTCATGATTGCAGAAGGGAGGAGACAGCTTCTTTTTAAAGTGCTTTGGAGTCTCAGCAATTTCCTCAGCGTACTTTTAAGTAGGAAGATAAATATGCTGTATATGGAATCTCTGGTGTAAATATCTGAAAGCATAGAACATTATTTAATCATAATAATATGTATTTCCTAAATAATTATGACAGGAAATGAAATCATTTGGGCAATTATGACTGTTACATCATTCAAAGGGTTAAATGGTATTTTTACTAGAGACCTTTAATTGAAATAGATTGCATTAACATTTCCCTGAAGTAACAGGTATGTCCTCCCATTACATATCTAATTATTTTGGTAATAGTTTTAAAAGTTTCCCTAATTTAAGTTGAGAATGGTCAAAGCATTAGGCTTTATAAACTTCACTGCATAAGGAGTTAGGAATAAGGGAGTTCTTTTGATTTTGATGGGTTTGAGCATCTTTTCCATATGGATTCAATTCACATTTTAATCGGAATGTGGAAGTCATTACTCTGACATCTGAAACTGAGGTAGCAATAAAAAAAATTATCACAAACAAGACAGCAGACACAAATTATTTTGTGTTTATTACTGGGTGGCCCTTTTGAAACTTTCCCAAAGTTAATTGGTTCCAGATATTTGAGAATTGAGATTGTATTATGACAAATTTATTTCTGGTCATATTTAACTTGAGTCTCCTCAGTGTAAGACTGGTTTAAGCAAACAGAAAAGTTGTCAACCCACTCATGTCTGTCTCCAGTTTTTGTTGTAGTAGCTTTAATCCTAGTGATTTGGTTTAGTAAAGACCACTGAGAAAACAAACACTGGTAGTGACTGCACTGCTCTTGTAAATTATCTATCATATCTGTAAGGTTTTACTGCGGCGTAAGTGCTGCTGTGTTAGCTTAAATTGTTCACAAAGATGTCATGTTGGATTAAATGCCTGTGTAGGGTTTATATATGCCCGTGAGCAACATTTCCTGCTGTCTGTGATGGGAAGGTGTGTGTGCGAGGCTGCGGACGTGCAGACCGGTCCCTGCTGTCATGGCGAGTGAGTGACCAGAGCAGGCTGAAACACAAAGCCTGGAGTTTCATCCTCTGCGTTTTGTGGTTGCAGGTGTTCAGCGAGATCCTGGACACGGGTTCGTGATGGGGTGGTTTATGTTGCTCACCTTAGGTTACGTATGCCGGGAGCCCAGGGGCTTCCCAGGAGGGAGGCAGGCGAGTCCAGGGCAGGGTGCGCAGTGCCTCAAACTCTTCTTCTTATGAATTGGTACGATGTGCTTTCTGTAGAAAGTATAGCAGATTTTAAAATATTTGCAAATAAGAGGTAAGTACGGCTAAATAGCTTTTTTAAATGCATGTTACATGCATTGTATTATATATCTATCTTCCTATATTCTTGTATAGTCTACTGCTATTGCTATAATTTTTGAATATTTATTCAAATAGTCATTGAATATTCATATGCCATTATTGTATAGCAATAGCTTTCTTTTTCCCTTTTAAAACTGAACTTAGGCATGAAAAACATTATAAAACCAAAGTTACCTTAGCATTTACCTTACCTGTCTATCAATAGGTACCTCAAACCTTTTTTGTAAGAAACAAGCCCTTCTTCAGATTTCCTGAACTTTTATTATGGATGTCAAGTTTTACTCTTTAAAGACTTTTAACATCTAGAGATAGTTAAAGCTGTTTCTAACAAGTAAATTAAGTAATGAGAGTCTTGCAACGGTGAAGTCAAAAGTGGAAATTGCTAAGCATTAATTAAGTTTCTCTTAATGAAAGGATCTAATTTGTGGCTCTGTATGCCAAGTCCTTGGAAGACAGTCTTTTTCCTGTACAAGATAGTGTATTATCAGCTGTGGCACACTGGTAATAAGATATACACCCCAAAAAAATAAACATTTGCATGTATATATAACCTTTAAAAACACACCTGGTGAAAGGGAAGAGAAAGCCTTTGTCTGTCTGTATGTTTTCCAGAATTGGCAGTAAGTAAAAACGTTAAAGGAAATGTTAGATTTGTGTAGGCATGGCTTTAATTAATACAAGTCTATGTTCTCTAAGTGTTGTGTTTGTAAAATTTATGAAGGAGTACTATACTGCATTAGGGTAATTTATGGACCAAATAAATGTCAGTTGCTAAGGTAAACTAGTGTTGGAAACAGTGTAACTAGGATAAAAAAGTGAAGAACTAGAGTAAATTGTAAACACTGTAAGAACAGTGATACAATTGTTTCTTTATATCCACCCAAACAAGTATAAGTTCATTTACAATATATTTATTAACAGTCTCGGGCTAATAAAACAACACTTACAGAGCAATTTTGGACACTTTCCAGCTCTCTGTTTTGTGTAGTGAGAAGTTAGGCCAGTCTTTTTTTTTCCCCTTTAATAAGAAAGAAAGAAAAAAAAAAAAAAAAGGAATCTGTATTCCTGGCTCCTTTATAAGGTTGTTAAATTTGCCATTTGGCGTTTCAGAGCAGTGCTTTGCATTGTGCTCAATTAGTGCCGACGAAGCAATCGAAGCGCCAGTTTCAGAAACGTACCTAATTACTATAAAACACTGAGAGATCCATTCATTCTGCGTTCCTGGCTCGGTGGGTGCCAGCCACAGAGACTCCAGCAACTTCTGAAGCCTAATCCCGATTCACGTCTCCACGTTTCTGTGGCACTCGCCTTTTGGAAGCTGTAATGGGGTCTGGCGGTTTACGGTCGTGGGTTGCTCTGCCTCCCATCTGTAGTGCAGTGTGGAAGTGAAAGCTTGGTGCATGGGAAGAAGTAGAAATGGTAGAGGAGTCAGAATAATTAAAAATAAAACATAAAATGCCCCCTCCTTTTTCTTGGCGAGGGAGAGGGGAGGAAGGGCTGAAGGGCCTTTTTCGGTTATCAGGGCTCTGGATCGATTTTTGGAATAGGATTTACTTGCAGCTTGTACTAGCTGTTATAATTTAATGGTTAGTTTGATGACAGACCTCTCCCACCTTTCCCATTAGCCTTTTTTGGAGACTTCTGGTTGAGAACTTACTTTTTAAACAGCTACTGGGCCTTTAAACCAAGACTTAACACAGATGAGCATCTGCTGCTTCCTTTGATAAGACCTGTGTTTGAAACAACAAAAACACACCTGGCTACTCTAGTTGAAGCTGTTTTGTCTGGAGGCTTTTGTACAACATTAATTCACTCTTCCTTCTTCTTTCCTGGGGGAAGATGACTGCTATCGGACAGTTCTCCCATATAGGTGCTTGTGCTCATGTAGAGCCTGTAACACAGCTACATCTGGGGAGCATCTTACTGTCCACAATTCATGCCAGCAATTTTCTGATGTTTTGGTTATGCAACGCCTTTAAATGCCAACGAAACCCATCAGTTTTAGGAACTTCAGCACCATTTCTTTAGCCGTGTTATGAAAGCTTTCTAAAGCGCGAGCCCGGATGAGACATCACAACAGTCTGATTTACAAGCCCATTTGATGTTTCTTCACTTTTTCAAGATTAATTTGCTCATTTGATGGGCAACACAGTATGTTCGAGGCTCAGTTGATTGTCTGCCACGGTCTCTAAATTGTTTTTAGTATTGCTGCATTCCTTATATAGTTCCTTCTTCTGTAACTGTGATTTATGTACTTTTTCCACAAGAGGTATGAGCTATTATTTGGCTGTGCTAACATACAGGATGTTTAAAGGAACATGCTTATCCATGCAATCCAGTGCAGTTTATGCAACAGACCTACTCCATGTATTTGCTAGCTTTAAACCTTGCCAGGAACAACTGTACGTTTTGTTCCTGGTCAGAAAAATCTTCTTCCTTGTTATTTTGTACTTGGTTAAAGTGTTTGTTGTGAATCTTAAAATCTGTGTCGTTTTTTTAGCTTCTTTACATGTTTAATATCAAGAGAATGGGTAAATTTAGGGTGAATAAAGTGGTCTGGTAAAGGGTTGCTGTGGTTTGTCTGTCCCTGAGGTGAGGAGCAAGAATTTCAGCTTAAATTTAAATTGAAGTTTAAGCCATCTCCTCGTTGCTTTCCCTGCTTTCCCAGTATTGTGAACTCTGCATCACTTGGAGTAGTTCAGGAACGATGCTGCAGTTTCTGGATCTGGTAAATCTAGCAGGTGATTTACTGGCGATGTTGCTTATGTTATCCTAAGAAATGTGCAAACTCAACTGCAGGCTTAAAAATCTCTTGCTTTGTCTTTGCTCTGTGTGACTGTCATATGTTGTGCATTGGGACATGCATATTTCCTATTTTCGTAAACTATGTTTTATGAAAAGAGCAGACTATTATGACAGAATATACAAACCTACATTTAATGTACCACCAGACATTCATCTGCTAATTCTTGTAGCAGTTCAATTAGTTCTGGTCTAGTGCTGAAAAAATGAAATGTGAATGCAAGGTTTTCCAAATAAGTGTTTTTCAAGTTGTTTTTTTTTTTTTTTTTTAAATGATAATTTAATGGTGTCTTCCTTGTGTACAGGAATATGTATTGGACAGTGTAACAAATTTAGATTAACAGTGCACATTCATCATGAATAAAATACTAATTCCAGAGAAGCATTTTGTTCTAGAATAGTCTAGTTAGTATGATGTGTATGAGACTTTTTTAAAGTGTCATGTTTTGGGCTAACATTTCTTCTATTTAAGTACATTATAACATTTCTGTTAACTTTAATATGCAAAAAGCTTGATTCTTCAACAGACTTTGCGTGTGGTTTTTTGTTGTTATGTTTTGTTGGTTTTTTTTATGGTGCGTTTTGCTCTTTGATGGATTTATTGTCTTTTACTGGAGGAAACTGCATCTTTGATATCATTGTCACTGAGAATTAGAAGGAAATTTAAGATTAAATATTACTCTAATGACCACATTTGTAGTTAAATTTAGGTTCTGGTGGAGACCTGTGCTTAACGCAATTTTTCTGTATTTTAAGTAGTTGGTATTTATTTTAAGTTTTACTGTAGCTTTTTATTTTCTCTAGATTTCTGAAGCTAGCTTCAGGGAGAGTTATTACAGATTTGATGTTTTTGTTATTAACGTGATGCTTCAACCTTAAGGTTGCATATCTTTCAGTATAATAAGAATTGAAAATAGTACACTTCTGAATGACAATATTGAATAATAAAGTTTTCCATGTCGTCCTGAGGGGAATTAAATGTGGAGTGCAAAATATTACGTTATAGTCATATGGTTCGTTTATACGTGTGGGAAGGTTATTTTTAAAAACAGGCCTAAGAGAAAGATTGTTTTCACTCCAAGGTGAGCATCAGATTTTTTTCTGAATTATATTAAAGTTTAAACTCTACTTACAGTACATCCATAGGATATCAGGCCTATGGAGACAGGATAGCCCTATCAATCCTATAGAGATAGCATAGCCCTCCAATGGAGGGCTACAAAGATGTTCAAGGGACTGGAACACGTCTCTCATGAGGAAAGGCTGAGAGACCTGGGTCTGTTTAGCCTGGAGAAGACAAGACTGAGGGGGGATCTTATCAATGCTTATCAATATCTAAAGGGTGGGTGTCAAGAGGATGGGGCCAGACTCTTTTCAGTGGTGCCCAGCGACAGGACAAGAGGCAGCGGGCACAAACTGGAACACAAGTAATTCTGTCTGAACATAAGGAAAATCTTCTTTAGTTTGATGGTGACAGAGCACTGGAACAGGCTGCCGAGAGAGGTGGTGGAGTCTCTTTCTCTAGAGATACTCAAAACCTGCCTGGACGCATTCCTGTCCAACCTGTTCTAGGTGACCCTGCTCTGGCAGGGAGGTTGGACTAGATGATCTCCAGAGGTCCCTTCCAACCCCGGTGATTCTGTGATTCTCTGAGATAAATTGTTGCATTAATGAGGTGCTTGTTTAACTTCAATCTGTACCGGTTCAAAAGAAATGGTCTTTAACTGTGCAATTACATAGTATCTTTTCCTTAGGAACCTTACTCATTTCCTAATAAAGGATTGAAGATGTCCTCTGGATTAGCAACTGCTCAAGATTTTGTTCTAACCGTAACCATTGGTGTGTATTCAAAACTTCCTTAAAATACAGGTTATCAGTTCCTCTGATGCTTTTCTCTGATGCTCATCAGCTGTAGTCTGTAAATACTTCACAGATAGTTAAAATTTATCCTCAACTGTAAAGTGGCAAGTATGGTAACCATTTTAGCTGTGAGAAGTAGTTGCCTAGAATTATTTATTCTGATGGTGTTTGAAAAGTATGTGATAAATTAGTGTGATACAGTGTTAGAAAGCTGAGACATTTGCCCGTCGCTCTTTCCGAATTTGTTGGCTTATATTTTTTAAGCATATTGGAATTTTAGTTGGTGTGTACGTTCTAAAGGCGATGGAGGGAAATAACAAATTCAATATTCTTTATGGCTTTGGGAGGTACGTGAAAAGTATTATTTCTCTTTGGGAATGGATTTCCATGGTAGTACCATCAGGAGCAGATTTTTAGGACCTCTTGATTTCCCACCCTTGGGAAAGAAGACCACAGTGCAGTTATTTACAGAAAAATCCTCTGTATTTCAGTTGTCTTGCCTGATAGCGGATAAGAACAGCAAAAGCTACAATCCAGGTCTTTTGCATGAACTTTACATTGTGATTCTTCCTACTTTGCTTGTGATTTGCCTTCCAAATTTTAGAGAAAGTGAAGCAGGGGTTTTACAGACCTGGCATTGATCACCATGTAGCTTTAGTTCCTTCTTTTACCATTGTCTATAGCAACCATCCAAATTTTGATGAAAGGCTAGTATCCTGTGAGACAACTCATATGTGATAGTAGAAATCAAGTCTCATATTTTTTGTGTGCTAAACTTTTTTCCCTATATAAAAGCACGCCCAGTTATTATTAGCGTTACAAAGCTAGCTGGCAATAATTACCGGGTCCTTATACACCAGGCAAGGTTTTTTCATAGTGTTGAAGTCAATTCATGATGGCAATTTTGGCGATTGCGATGTTGTTGAGCAGGCCGGACTGAAAACCTCTTTGGATCTAATACATTTCAGGGCCTGGAGGTTGTAGCCAACTTCATCTCGTGAGGGGTTTGCGTCTGAGTCTGACTGATCAATGCCGTGATCTTTAAGGGCATTTTACTAATTTAGCTTGCTAGAGGCACTTTCTTCTCCTTTGACATTTGGTCTTTGTCCTCCAGTCCTGCTGCCGGGCTGGCTACAGTAATCCCTCAGTGGGGAGAGTCAGTCCAGTTCAGTTCCCTTCATGGAAAACATTCAAGAGCAGGAAGGAGGAGTATCCAGCTCCTGGCATGACAGAGAGACAGAAGTGAAGTGTTTTAAACTTAGTTACTATCCATGGGTGAATTCTGCATTTTTGGAAATTCAGAATTCTTTAGCCACAATATTAGAGGTAGTGATTTCTCAGAATTTTTGTTTGAGCAGGTCTGACAGACTTTAGTACCTTTTGCTGTTGTATGTTTGTATACCATTTTCATGATTGTGGGTAGGTGTTACGTCAAAACCTTGATTATTAAAAAGCAGGGCTGCTGGAGGACAATTGCAGTGCGGCTTCTGTCAACAGTCTCCGTGTTCAGAATAGACGTGGCCCTTCTGATAGTGTATGTAAGGGAGAAGTGTGGCTTCCTTCCGAGATTGGTCTTGTGATAAAAGCTTCCTGCCTTTCTTGAACAGAGCAAACAGTATGCAAGTGGGCCCCGCGCTACTTGGTAGAGGCGGCTGTTCTCAGACCCTGGAGGTACAGTTGTCATGCCAAGAAAGATGCTTGGGAAGAAGAAATCTCGCTGGTTGAGTTTATCTGAAATGGCTTCACTTGCAGACTCTGTTGAGCATTATGCAGCCTGAAAGTGAAGGTTTCTGTTAGTTACTCTTGGGCAAAATAAGAACAGTATTTTCAGGAACAGGGAGAGGTTGACCAGCGCTTCCGCCAGCTCTCAGAATATTCTTCTAAGCCCTGAAATTTTTCTCTCTCCTTACAAGAGCTCTCCTTAAAAGAAAAATAGGTTAGTTTTTATTAATAATGCAGAATACTGCATTATGGTAGTAGTCAGTTACCATTCCCCGTGTAATCCATACTAACATTGACTTTCTGAAATTTCTTGCTGATTATTTTGTTCTAAGTGGTTTTAATCAGTTACAATCAGCATTTGATTTATTTATTTTTTATAGACAATAGCATGTGATAAATAGATCACACCAATTCATTTTTTGTTAGGTCATCTCCAGACTACACATACCCTTCATCTCAAACAATTTTGCTGTTGTCCAACATCAGGGAAACTTTTCTAGACAGACAAGGGAGGCATTTTTGTAAGCTGCACCAAAAATGAAATAGCATTAACCTGTGTCTTCTGTTTCTAATTAGTTCAGAAAGACTGTGTGACATACACATGTTTAAACAATACGGTTGGTAAGTGAGTTGAGTGTCTCATCCAAAGTACATGTGGTCTATAATACTTATTGTTTACAGCATGGTGATGATAAGTCACTAGTTTAAAAACGGTTTTTAGATTAAGTTTGTATTAGTTTAACTCATAGCTCTGTGGGTAAATTACAATACATGGAAACAAAACAATTGAGACAAAAGAAATTTTTGTTCCATTTGCAAATACTGAGAACTACTACTTCAAATTGCTACCAGTGGGAAATGTAAAAGATGAGGTAATCCCCTAAAGAAAAAGGACCATGGTTGTGAAACACATTAAACATAAATCTTGTAAAGCTTGTAGGGAATGCACTGAATTGAACTCACTCAGAGTTCATGCTAACAAGAAATTCTGGTTAATGAAGGCAGATAAAGGAATTGTAAATGACTGTATTTAAATTAGCCTGGAATTCCAGAACACATGCTTGGATAATATGAAGTAAAGCTGTCTAAATATGCAGCTCATTAATTTAGTGGTCATAGTGAAAGTTAAAAACATCTATGTTACAAGACCCAAGGCTGCTGGAATAGGTTGACAGTATGGAGTGTTTAAATCCGCCATTTTCCAGGGGTTAGGATGGAGAATAGGGATCAGCGGTCTTTGGATTTTGCTCTCAATTGTCCCAATAACTCACTGAGGGACTGTGAAAGCTCACCTCAGTGTGCTTTTACTGGTATCACAGAAGAGTTTGACTTCAGTTATTTATGATAGCTTGGGAACGAATTCTACAAGAAGGTCCTGGTGCTCACTGCCATGTCACACACCCTTCCTTCTCTGTCACCTTTCTTTCATGGTGATCTTCACCAGTGCTCTTCAGACCAGCAGTGCCAGGTGCTAGAAAATCACCGCAAGGAGCCAGAGTGGATGGGCAGACAGAGATGTTGTTAGGTAGTTCAACACGGCCAAGTGCAAGGTCCTGCACCTGGGTCGGGGCAACCCCCAGTATCAATACAGGCTGGGGGTTGAAGGGGTTGAGAGCAGCCCTGCTGAGAAGGACATGGAAGTACTGGTGGATGAAAAGCTGGACATGAGCCAACAATGTGTGCTCGCAGCCCAGAAGGCCAGCTATATCCTGGGCTGCATCAGAAGCAGCGTGGCCAGCAGGTCAAGGGAGGTGATTCTGCCCCTCTGCTCTGGTGAGACCTCATCTGGAGTACTGCATCCAGCTCTGGAGCCCCCAGCACAAGAAGGACGTGGAGCTGTTGGAGCAGGTCCAGAGGAGGGCCCCGAAGATGATCAGAAGGCTGGAGCACCTCTGCTATGAGGACAGGCTGAGAGAGTTGGGGTTGTTCAGCCTGGAGAAGAGGAGGCTCCGGGGAGACATTATTGAGTCCTTTCAGTACTTAAAGGGGGCCTACGGGAAAGTTGGGCATGAACTTTTTACTAGGGCCTGTTGCAGTAGGACAAGGGGTAATGGCTTTAAACTAAAAGAGGGAAGATTTAGACTAGATATAAGGAAGAAATTCTTTACTGTGGGGGTGGTGAGACACTGGCACAGGTTACCCAGAGAGGTGGTAGATGCCCCATCCCTGGAAACATTCCAGGTCAGGTTGGACAGGGCTCTGAACAACCTGATCTAGTTGAAGATGTCCCTGCCCATGGCAGGGGGGTTGGACTAGATGATCTTTAAAGGTCCTTTCCAACCCAAGAGATTCTACGATTGTATATAGTGTTGGAGTTCAGGATAGCTGTGGGCTCAGGGCAGTGTTCCTTGGTGACTGCATCCAGCCTGGGCAGACCTGTTGTTTCTGTGTGTTGTTCCAGCGGCCCCTGGCCAGGCAGCAGAAACGTCCCCAATGGCTCAGTTCCAATTGGGATGGATGGAGGTGGGAAGTCTTCCTGCTGCAGGGACAGTGCAGGGTGGATGGATGGGTACATGTTCTCCTTCTCACCATTTTGGACCTGGAAATCTGAAGAGTTTGCTGCCCCTGAGTCCTGGGGGAGCACTGACTACGTGCAAGTGTGCTCGTATGTTCCTGGGCTGGCCAGAGTGGTCTTTCAGCTCTTATCTTTTATTCTATCTGGCAGCATTACTAATCAAAACCATTTTTGACAGTTGTCATGTGCTTTCTGCAGGCTGGCTTGCAGCTGTTTTCTGTCCTTCTGCTGTGCGGTTGGAAAGGAGGAAGGTTTTAGCTGGCTTCGGTGGGTCGTTTCTCAGATGCAGAAACCTCTGCTCGGTGCTGGTGGCGAGGCAGCCTTGCTTGGACCTCCTTTCTCTGGCATTTCTGTCAAGGCAGAGGAGATTAAACGGCCTATTTCTGCAGTTTCCCATGCTGGCTGCTGGCCTGCTTCGTGGGTAATTCGGTTCATGAGCATTAGACTGCCGGATTTTTAATTTTTTTCTGGCTTCCTGATATTTAGTTAATTGCAGCGTTGAGCTATTCAGTCCTTTCTGCAGAGAAAACTAGTGAAAGGTGAAAGTCAGTTACAGGCTGGGACCAGGAATCCCAATTAAATACCAAGCATTTTTTGGGAGGGGGGGTGGGAGGAGGAAAGGGAGAAGAACAGGTAGAGAAGTCAGGAGAAGAAAAAAAAAATATCATCATCTTGGAAAAAGTTACAGATACCACAACTGCAGACTACTGGGTTCAGATTAAGATAAATAAATACTAAAGCTTTTATTTCATCGTCTTGGCAGTGCACAATGCTTGATTATTTTGGTGCTTGGTGCGTTTGTTGAGTGTTTGTTCTGCAGCTGTAAGTTTTAAAGCTCTTTTAAGGAGAGGCCGAAGTTCCTAAGCTGGTCTGCAGCAAGGGGGTGTTCTTGCAGCGGAGACATAGCGAAGGCTAAATGCAAAGTCCATCACCATGGTATATATTCTCTTTTGGGTGTTATGAGGATCAGGGTCGTTTAGTTAGGTACTAGGGTAGAGGTAAATTAATTCATAAGAGAGTTCGTTAACCCTGAAAGTGCAGATTTACTTCAATGGGCAAATGGAATTGGTTAGTGAAATAGAAATTGCACTGAACTGATCAAATGTTTGTATGTAAATTTGCAGCTATGTTTGCACAACACATTGCAAATATTCCAAGGAAGAAGCAAGACGTAACTCAAAAAGAGCTACCTGTGCTGTTAAGTTTGTTACTTTTAATACTGGTTTATTTATGCTGTATTAGTGATGAGCTTTACAAACCCCCAAACATCTAGTTAGGGAATCAACGTACATTTATTATTTGAGAGAGGAAAACCCTTTTCAGTTAGCACTTTTGCTGTCTAGGATACCAGGCCAGGTGTGTGCTTTATTTGCTTTCTACCCTCTAATCTCCAAGCTGTTCTTCCCTCCTCCCCCATAAATCAGAGCAGATTCGGCCCTTCTCTTGTGTGCCCAGAGTTTCCACGAGTGCTGCAAGCTGGTAATTGCTGGGGCTTGTAATGTTGTGGATGTGTGTCCTTCCATTCCTTATACGCATCTTTATTTTCAAGCGGGGGAGGCAGTAAAACATGATTTGTATAATAGAATTGTATTATCCTTCAAATAAAGGTGCACAAATGTTGTGTAAGTAAGCAGAGGAAAGGGAGAGCCGGTATTACCGTAGGTGTTTGGTGCAATATTTTCTCTGAATGTTCACATTCCGAAAGCTGAAAATGGAAAAAAATTAGAGAAGTTTCAGAAAATGGGTGCAAGGCTATCGTGAGCTCTGTAAAATATGCTTTATGGTGGCATTTAAATTGTGTAGTCTTTATAGACCTCATAGTTAAGTTGCTTTTGTAGAAGGTAAGAAGTGATTTGATCTGCTAACGACTGAATGGAAAGAGCTTGTGTCTCACAGATGTCAAGTATATACTGATCTACTCGTACAAGTAACGTTCAGATGGCGCAGTAATGAAGGCAGAGACATTCAAACTCCTTTGAAAAGGTGAAAGACAGAGGTGCATGGAATTCACACCTGTACAATGGAACAAATTAAATCTTTTATGGTTTTCCAGAAAATAAATATGTAAATATATGTCTTTTCAAAAGCGTCAGTTCAGCTTCAGTGCTGTATTTTAACATATTTTAAGTATATTTTAAATTCATAAAATATGTAGGATGACAGTAAATTCTATATTGGTATTGTTGTAATTTAATCAAAAGCTGTAACAATTAGGTTCATCAGTTAAATCTGTCATCTGGAGTAAGGTTTAGATGGAGAGGGTTGTCTTACACTTGAAATTTTGTGGACAAAAATTAGGAAAAGAATTTATTTCAGAAACTTCTTGTACATTTCCCTATTCATTATTGCTTCTGAATCTCACCAAATCTCTCTCTTTTTTTTTTAAATAGCCCTCGTGCTTGTTTTCAAAAGCTGTGTGATGGTTAGCTAATAATTTTTTGATGTAATGTGCTTTGCATGAAGAAACACAAATTTCACAGGCCAGAACTGTCAGCCAGCTGTTGTAGCCAAGATCAGCAAATTTAACAGGAGTGAAAAAAAAATCTTTTGTGGTATTCCATCCATTTTCATTCGTATAGCAAATTGCACCATTTTCTTTTTAATTAAATCTGTCGATTGCCATGAATGACTCCCAAAGATCTGCACCTTTCAAGACATATCTTTGAACAGAAATTCTTTTTTTTTTAAAATGCCTGTTTAGAAGTAGATGCCAAAATTTTTCAGGTGATTAAAAAGCATGCATTTCTAACTTAATTAATTTGCATTAGCAATCCCCTCCACTGCTTGCATTTGGAGTTTTAACTTTGGTAAAACAGTAACTATTTTGATGAAGTATTATAAGACCCTTTTATTTTTGTGAATACCTGGAAAATTCAAAACATATGGAATCTGAAGTACTGTTTTTCTTGCTGTTTTTCCTACAATTTCCATCAATAATGCACAATTATTTTCCACTTTAGTTCTGGTTCATACAAGTGACTTCTCTTTTTTTTTTTTTTTTTTTTTTTTTTTTTTTTAACCCACTTGCAAGGAACAGAAGTGACTGCTCTCTTGCAGGGGGAACAGTTGGTCATCTTTGTCTGGAGATGACATTAGAGCTTGCACGGCGTTACAGAGTGGTAAGATACATGAGGCTGCCATTTCACCTCACGTATAATGTAACGCAGCATACATTCCTTACAATGAAGAACAATTTTGGGATTCAGTAACTATCAGCTTGGCAACACATTTATTTCACACTGAGATCACTAAAACCATCTGTTGATAATTTACTTTCTTATGGACCTCTGGCTCGCATCTCTGAATAGAAGTATCTAAAATCACTGCCTAAGCCTCTAACTGTTCTTATTTAAGGCTTATTCACAGTGAATTAAATGCAAATAAATCTTAAATTTTTAGAGCTTCATAAAAAATCTGATTATAATGAAATACTTAATGCTAACAGAGGCAGAAGCAGTTAAAAATGTTCTAAGTTCCTGGTTGGTGGTTTCTTTGGGAGCACTGTTGTTATTTCTTAAATGGACAGTCCTGCCTTTTTAATCGGTTCTGCTGACACAATGATAAATGTTTCCTGTGAGTTGTATTTCATAGTCACAATTACGCATCCTAAAATAAAATACAAGATTATTTTAATATTTTCAGCATTAAAAATTGACTTAATTTATGCTATATTTTTAAATTAGGAAGCAATAAATGTAATTGTAAAAACTTGGCATTCAGTGGACAGATGTCTAGCATAAATATATGCAAGAATTTTAGAAGATATGTTAAAGATTGAAAAGGGCTGAAATTACAACCAGGTAATTAGATTTATTGTAAATGGCATGTAACTTTGGATGTCTCTGCTCACAGATACTGTGAATTGTGAGTCAAAGGAGCCGTGACAACTGTTTGGTGGGGACAGAAGGGCAGTTTTGACTCGATGCCTAAAAGTTTGCTAAACTTTTCCAATAGAAATCTACTGCTGAAGAAGTACAAGAAATTATTTTTTTAGATAGCCTGTGTTGAAAGACAGATTAATTTGTAACATAGCAGTACTCTGCATGGTTTTTTTATCATATTTAATCCAATTAAATTAAAAAAAAAAACTTCCCATTTTGGCATACTTAATACTTTTTAAAAAAAATATTTAAAGTTGTGACATTTTTCAATGGATTTAAACTTCATCAATATGGAAACAAGTTGTATGAGAATATTATGCAGTGTGAATATTGGCTATTATATTAATAACTTCGGTAGATTTGAAATTAAAAATCAAGAATATACTAGGCAAGATGTATTCAGTAAACTGGATTTTTAGTCAAAGTAGATTTGATATCTTGTAGGGATCCTTTCATTATCAGCAAGATGATATCATATACAGAATTTCAGAATGTATACAAGGTGTGTGAACATCTTGTTCTATTATCATTACTCTTGTGGGATTCTTCATTCATGCAGCTTTTTTTCTCCTATTCTTCATGGAACATTAAGTATGATGGAGTTTGTTGTTAACATTTAAAAAGAAATAGGGTTTTTTGGTCAATTTGTATTTTAATTTTCTCCACCTTTGTGCTTATTTGTCCATATTCAACCCGTACAGCTTGAATGCGAGCAGGATGCTCTGTGTTTTGGGATTTCAGTGTGGCTTGGCTTGTCACAGCTAGAAACCACAGAAGAAAGGATGGTCTTCCACTTGACTGGCACGAAGCATTTCCACCACTTATGGAGAATTTGGGGAACTGGGCTGTGCTTCTTTGGGAAGCACAGGGAATTTACAGGTCATCTGTAAATTGCATTTTTTTGTGGACTTGTCACTGAAAACATTGTTGTGAAATAGTGGAACAGGTTGATCCAAGAGGTTGTTGGACCTCCATCCTTAGAGATGCTGAAAACCTGCCTGAACAAACCCTGAGCAACCTGCTCCAAGGGGCCCTCAGTAGGACCAGATAACCCAGGTGGTCTTTGCCAAACGATAGTATTCGTGCCTACATTTGTGGGGTAGAAAGGAAAATGATGGAAATTGAAGACAGTGTGGGAGTTTGTCCGAAACAGAAGTGTTATAGGTAAATTCAGATTTTAAGACTGGCCAAACTTTCCTAGCCTGATCACTTTTATCATTAGTCCGTGTGATGTTATAGTTTTGCGAAGGTGTTAAAGAAATTTCTAAATAGTTTCATCTTGTTCTTCTTCCATATAAGACATCGCCTTATTAGAATCTCAACACATTGTTCACACTTCATTTTCTTTGTAGAAAGGATTCAAACTTGAAACGTTTTCTGCTAATGCCCACCTCCTTCAACTTACATTACACCAACAGTAAGCTTGGGTCTGATTATTCTTTTGGAAGTTGAACTTTAAACATCCTCTTGCATTTTACGTACTTAAAAACCCAATAACTTTTCTCCAGCCTTGTCATTGTCAGTAAATGAATAGGTGGCCTCCTCCCCCCCACGCTGTTTGGGTAGGAAGCTGTGATTGTAGGGCTAATCTTCTTAGTGATACTCAGCACATGAAGAGTGGCGCCCGTAGGAGGACATCTATGGTGCTGGATTTGTTGTTGCTGTGATTTTTCCTTGTTTCTGAATGGTTTTGACATCTGGCATTAACGATGGGAGTACCAGTGTATTAAGAGAGATTTTTTACTAGTAGATGTGAAAAGAGTCACACACACCAGTGGTTTTCAAAAGAAACGACAGCAGCTTAGCTGTATTGACAGAATGCTCAATTCGGTTGAAACATCCTTAAAAATGTTGGTGAAAGAAACCAATTTTGGGAAATACAAAAGGTTGTATGAGGTTCACTTCATGTCTCAAAGAAGAAAGGCTTGAGAAGTAAAATCTCACTTGGGCATCGCCCTGCATCGTCACGGGTGTAAATGAAGTAATACATTTTACAGTCCAATGTTCTGGAGCCCACACATTCATTTATAGATGGGGGGGGGGGGACGACACATAAGATAATTAAAAGCTCTTTTATAAAATTCTTTTCTGCAGGCAATTATTTAGAAAAGGGTAAATCCCACTTAATCTGTGTCTTGGAAGACTGAGGACTTAATCTCAAGAGATGTCTTTGGTATTACATTTGTTGAGATACAGCTGTCTTAAGGTAGTGTGGCACCAACGCAGCAAGTCTTGCAGTCATGTGAGCATTGAGCTGCTTTCTTTTTAAATCACTATGTAGAAAGACAATCAGCTACTGCAACTACTTTTATTTGTAAACTTTCTAAACATTTTTTTTCAAACAGCCTGCTAATTACTTTTTAACACAGATCCTTCAATGTTAGAATATTTTTTTTTATTAGAACCAGATATTAAAAACATGTTTCACTGCAGTTGAAATTGAAACTGGCTTCGCTGCTTGCTATGGAAACAAGTCTTTAAAACAAATCTGTTCTTGTGTACACTGATGTGCCAAACCATGTTTTTATGTAACCAGTGAATTTTTTTCATGCCTTTTTGCAACCGGCTTGTAGAAAGAAATGTGATACAGAACCTGTGCTTTTTTTGTATTGTAGCCTGAATTAAGAGTCAGTAATCAATGTTTATGTCAGAAGTATGTGCTAATTGTCCCACTGGATTAAAGGAGGGAGGGGACAACTAACACAGAAAAGTATGCAGCCTAACTACAGATTAACCTAATTAAAGGTTTCCCCAAAGCGGTGTTCCCTGTCATTTGCACATGAGAATGTTGTGTTTTGTAAAGCCACCGTTATTGAGAGTTAGGAGGGGCTCAGGTGCTTTTAGGAAAAGAGTTGCGTCATACTCTTGTTTTTGATACTTATTTCTTAATTTAAGTGTATGATATTAAACAGCAATTTATAAAATGAATTAGTTTCATGAGTTGTAAAATACCACATAGCTATTTTTTCCCCTTAGTATCCCACTTTTACCTGACAGCCTGTGGAAGACCATTATATGGGGCTGAGCTTCTCTGACCTGAATGAAGAGTCTCGTGTAACTGCTGCCGTGTCGCAGGAGGTACCACGCACTCTTTAGGTGGTCACTTATGCTGAGACCAAACTCCTCGATAGACCTCTCACCTTGTAGTAAACCTTTGCCTAACCTGTGCAGGCTGTTCTAGATAACTTACTGAAGTGCTAAAGGTAGCTGACACTTTAAAAAATATTATAAAAGTTGAAACAAATCTTCATGAGCTGGGTTGTCTGGTTTTTTTAAATAACTAATCTGTGTGTATGTTTCTTGATGCAGGCCACAGAAACGTTGTTCCGAATGGCAGTAGCAAGAGGAGCTATTACACCTTTAAGACATGGAGAAGTAAGGCTAAAGAGATCTTTTTTTTTTTCTCTTTTTTTTTTTTTTCCCACCTGTGGTATAATGTTTTATTAATGTAATGCTTTATAAATTCCTGGGAGACATATTGTCTTCAGGTAAGCGAGGAGGGCTGGGCTATATATAACTTACATACCTGTGTTATAGTTTTTTTCAAAGGAGAACAAGAATTGAAATCCTGCCCAGTGGGAGATTAAGTATTTTTCAAAAATACTCTTATTTTTCTCTTTGTCTGAATCATAATTTAACCTTATAATAGAAGTGAGTCGCAGGAATGTCCTTTTGGCCAGGTAATTTTTCACTTGATTTTGCCGATAAAAAATTGTAGAAACTAGAGAAATTCATATGAGATTGAGCTTTGTTATTGGATAGCTGTGGAGAGGTTACTTCATCCTTTGGCTGTTCCTTTCAAGAAATCAGTAACTTCAGGGAGTATATGAGGTATTAATACATTAATTATTCTACAGGGGATAAATGTATTTGAATATTATGTTACTCCTACATGCTTCTGTTGATGGTGAACATTTGTTTCCTTCTTTGTGTGGTTTTATGTCAGGTAAACATTGCTCTGAACATTGCTGATTAAATGTCTCCAATATTAGGTGGTGGAATTTATGCTTAGGTTGAATTCCATTTTTTAAAAAAAATACTACAGTTGGACATGACAGTGGAAATGAAAACTGATCTGGGCATTGCCATAGCTGGATGCTACAGTATGTAGGGTTTTAAATGTAGAAACCTCCGTGTTTTTTCATGGCAATCTGATTTTGATCAAATCCTTAGGTTACTTTGTGAAAAATTCATATAGTGAACACAGCATTCAATCTGGAATCTAGACCTAGACTTACCCTGGAATCCCAGCTGTTCTGTAGAACATTCCTTATGCTGATGAAGTTGCCTCAATTTTTCTTTTGAAATAAAGTAATAATCTTTGCATCAGTGTCTGAAGACGTACCTGAGAGTTCCTGTCCTGCCATTTAGTTTTAGCTTTTCTGAATATGGCTACTGTATACTTTTTATGTTCTACTCTTCATTCTTTTCTACAGAAGGCTGTAATGCAGTTTCCAGAAGTATTAGTTATGGAATACGTGCAGCCCTTCCAAATTATCTCTGTTTAGTTTTTTTCAGTGAAGGGTACTTAATTTTCTGCGTTTCAATGACCATGTTGCCCAGAGAGTTTGTGAAATCTCCATCGTTGTAATTACCCGGTGAATGGCATGAATTATGGAAAAATCAAATGATTTTTTTTTTTTTTAAGTGTAACTAATTGTACCATGCAATGAAAAATACTGGGATGATTACGGGCATAATGATCTCTGTTGTGAACGATATTCGTAATTCTATATCTGATACATCTTACGTTGAGCCAGTTCAGCTCATTGATGTGGTAGCAAAAGTTTCATTTTTTTTCTTCAGATATTCTCTCTGATCTTTTATCAGTTAAACCACTTCAAGGGCTAGAGAGGACCAGATGAGAAGCAGCAAGATAAGTGATGAGAGGATGTAGCCATGGTTAGCAAGAGAGGAACTGGGTGAAAGTGCATCTATTTGATGATGGTGAACTTTACGTTTGCGTACTGTGTCCTGTGACACTATTTCCAAGGTATTCCTTGGGCTTCAGTGGAAATGCAGTTAATGCTAAGCTAGATAATTTATATATAAAACTTGTAGGAATTGTCCAGAGTTGGCTTTTTGTGTAAGAAAGCAGCGGGAGAAATGAAAAAAAAAGAGCTTTTTTCTGTCTTCTAGTTTTAGCAGGCTATATGCAGGGGGAAAAAATGTTTTCGCTCAAGGAAGATCTTTTTGTAGAATCATAGAATAGAATCACCCAGGTTGGAAGGGACCTTTAAGGTCACCGAGTCCAACCATCAACCTAACACTGCCAAAAACACCGCTAAACCATGTCCCTTGGCACCACGTCTACCCGTCTTTTAAATACCTCCTGGGTTGGTGATTCCACCACTTCCCTGGGCAGCCTGTTCCAATGTTTGATAACCCTTTCAATGAAGAAATATCCAATCTAAACCTCCCCTGGCACAACTTGAGGCTGTTTCCTCTTGTCTGATCACTTGTTACTTGGGAGAAGAGACCAGCTCCCACCTCGCTACAACCCCCTTTCAGGTAGTTGTAGAGAGTGAGAAGGTCTCCCCTCAGCCTCCTTTTCTCCAGGCTAAACAACCCCAGTTCCCTCAGCTGCTCCTCATAAGACTTGTTCTCTAGACCCCTCACCAGCTTCATTGCCCTTCTCTGGACACACTCCACCACCTCAGTGTCTTTCTTGCAGTGAGAGGCCCAAAAGTGAACACAGTATTAGAAATGGGGCCTCACCAGTGCTGAGTACAGGGGGACAATCACTTCCGTAGTCCCACTCACCACATTCTTCCTGATACAAGCCAGGATGCTGTTGGCCTTCTTGGCCACCTGGGCACACTGCTGGCTCATACCCAGCCGACTGTCGACCAACACCCCCAGGTCCTTTTCTGCCAGGCAGCTTTCCAGCCACTCCTCCCCAAGCCTGTAGCGCTGCATGGGGTTGTTGTGACCCAAGTGCAGGACTCGGCACTTGGTCTTGTGGAACCTCACACCATTGGCCTTGGCCCATCGATCCAGCCTGTCCAGATCCCTCTGTAGGGCCATCTTACCTGCAAGCAGGTTGACACTCCTGCCCAACTTAGTGTCCTCTGCAAACTTACTGAGGGAATTTAGTGTCATTAAATTCCATTGTGGAACGATAATTTATTTAGTCTGAAAATGAGGAATGACATTAATGAAATGAAATTAATTTTTCCAGAAGAAACATATAATTATCAAGAGTCGTATTAAAATTTTTTTTAGCTCTTCCAAGAAATTGCTAAATATTTGCACAGTGTGTAAGTAGAAAAGGAGCCAGAAAAAAAACTGAATATGAACTAAAGTTGACTGTATTCTGTTTGAGAAATGTGAACTTGGCAGTGAAAATTAAAGCAGAGCAACTTGTTTATTGGAAATTCCAAACTATGGAGGCAGCATTCCAAATGTGCAAAAGTGCTGTTCAGCTTTCAGAGCAATACTTAAAAATGTAACTGTAATTAACATTGAAAAGGGTGTAAAACTGTTCAATACTAGAAGGCAAAAATTGTGTAAATACTTATTTGTTTTAAATTTATAAATTAAAAATATGACAATATTCTGCCTGCACTGCTGAACAGGTTAATGCGCAAACACTTTTTCTATGTAGATGAAACATGAAAGAGTTCATGGAAAAACTATCCATTATAATCCAGCTGTCATCACCAGGTGGATTTATTATTTATAAGATTGAATGTGTATGGGAAATCCCTTCTTCTTCCAACCTTTCCCCATTCATTTGGGCTCATCAAGCCTTTATGCATATAGAATTTTTAATTTTTCCTTTATTATTCTTGAAGAAATTGAAAAATGAGGTTGTACTGTTTTTTTTTGACTTTTGCATGTCATTTGTAAAAATTACTGTTGAGAGTTTAGAAAAGCGTGCTGCCAAAAGTAGTTATCAAATCTGGATACATAGTGCTAAAAATTATTTAACTGTGGGATATAGATCATAAAGGTTCCTGAAGAATCTTCTCAGAAGTTCTCTTGCTCCTGGTTGGATTGAAGTGCAGTAGCATCCATGGGAGGGAATCAAACCCAGAAGCATAATTCATTTTCAGAGTTGAATATGTTGTTTTTCATGTTAATTAGTTATTTCTGTCGGTTGCTTTGTTTTGGGGGTGGAGAGTGAGGCAGAGCCTTGTAGAGTTTAGTTGTTTCTGTTAACACTTCTAGCTCATTCCCCAATGATCCAAAAGTTGTATGAGCAGATGTGATCACACAAATCTATGACTACGCTTGTGTACAGACGTCTTAGGGTGCATTTCATTAATGTCACGAGGTTTAGAGTCGGTGATAGGCATAGCTGAGAGCTGTGCCTTCAGGGTGCCTGGACCTGACACCACCTAGAGAGCTTCTCCAGCTGTTACTTCTGCTTCTGGTCTTCATGTAGCAGGGTAAGATCTGCTGCCATCTGCTCCTCATGCTGTCCAGCCTCTTCCAGACAGAGCTGCCATCTTCGTGGGTGCTGACTGATGTGGCAGCAGTGATGGAGTTGAGGAAACAAGAACAGCTACAGCCTGCCTGCTGAAGAGGGTGAGGAAGGTAGTGCTTCAGAGTTGACTGTTCATGCTTTCCAGTTCTGCATCTCCTGGAGCTTCTGCTGGTTATGTGCTCAACCCCCAGGGGAGACTGCCCGGAGGAGTAAGGGTTGGCAGCAGTGGCTGTGAGAAGTTACTGGATGCGTGGTAGGAGGGTGGAATACATTTGACACAGGCTAAGATGAAGTTTGATGGCTATACAGAGAGAGAAAACTTACCTAATTTTTATTGGAAGTGACCAATTTTATTCACATTGAGCAAGTGATCTACCAAAACCAGTGTGTCACGTGAGATTTGTGCGTCACGTGGAGGTACTGAACAAGAAGGAGGGATCTGATTCGGACAATTAACTTGCAGGACTGGTGTTCTCAGTCCCTGTAGAGGAGGGAAGCAAATGCATACATCCCATCCAGAGAAGGAGCAGGAGGGTAACCTTAGTGGAAAAAATACTGTGAAATAAGTAGGCTGACATAGACAGCAGAGATATAATGGCAGAGGCATGATTCCCAGCGAGCTGGAACTGATACCAGCCATGCCTGAACTCTGCAGATGTTAACTGATTTCTTCTAACATCTTTATGAATTTGTAAACTGTCTTAATCTCTTTCCATCTGAAAAATGCTGGGACTTTCAAGTGGAAGAATTCAGGCGTCTGTCTTTAGAATTCATTAAGTCTATCAGGAAAAAAACCATTGCTGCCTCAGAATTGAAGAAGGGTTGTGCCCCATGGATTGTGCTCTTCTGTCTGAAGGGTTAAGGCATGTGGGGAACCCTCAGTATTATGGAACTTTCAAAATCTTCATGTAGTGTCTTGTGATGGCAAAGACAGGAAAACAATAATTTTGCAGAAGAGAAAGACTTACATAGGAGAGTCAGAGCAAAAAAAAGAGCTTAGGCTATATGATAGGCTCCATTTGATAGTGCCTGCAACAGCTGAGATGTTTTGAAGAGGTTTCAAAGAAAGGAACAGAGTCTTCAGTCTGTAGCGTTACAATAGAATGCCATTAATTTAGAATATTTGGTGGGTTTTCCCCCCTTGTTATACAAAAGCCTTTGATCATGAAATGCCATGGGAAACAAAGTATACAAAGGGATTTCCAGGCTGTGTCTTTCAGTTTCTGAGAGGTTCAGTTCACAGCAGCGGTTGGATTTAGCTGGGGTGCCTGAAGAGATACCTCTCCAAAGCTGTCTAAGGCTCTATAAGGAAGGGCAGAGGCTGAATGGTGTGTCGGGTCTCTCCTCCTCAGCCTATTTAGTTCATTTCCAGGTGAGCTAATGACGAACTTCCAACTGGAGTTTATGTCGATTTGCTGGTGCTGACTCCCGGTTCCTTTGAGAATTACCAGTTATATTTTCCATAGGGAAGAATGGGAGAAGTTCAATGGATGACCACCCATATACGTGTGTCTTCTGTTTCGGCAACGTAGCAGCAGGGCAGCTTGAAGGGAGCTGTCAAACCAGCGCCCTCACAGATAATGGGGCTGGAGCATTCTTAGCTATAACAGTACCGTTGTCAACCAAATTTGAAGTATAAATAGATATAAAAATATAAGTAATGTACTTTCCAGCCCAAAATGGCTTATGGTCTTATGGTGTAATACATGTAACGATATGTATTGCTACGGCAGTAGGTACCCATGCTTGAAAGTGTACTTTGTTGTAAGAAGACACATCTTTGCTTTTGTTTAAAGCTATATTTAATATAGCTGTGATTCTGTAATTGATTTCAAAATTAAATTTTCATTCTGTGTGTTTTCTGTAAGGTAAATAAAGTGAAGTGCAAAGCTTTATGAATTTAGCCCAGATATCTGTAAAAAGGTAATATCTGTGTACTTTGTATTTGTAGTAAATACCAACAGTACACATGTGATTGAAGTTTTAGGTAAAAGTTAAACAAGGGGATTAGTAAGGATCTTTAAAATGCAATTTATTTTATATTTTTACAAGTAAACACATAAAAGTGGAAACAGCAATACATGAAATACTTTTTCATGCGACAGTTTTGTTAGTTCCACAGACTTTATCCTCTGCTTTAGTGTTTGCAGTTGTGACAGATGTAAGATGCCGTGGTCCAAGTGCCACCCGTGTGACTGGGGTTCCAGCTTTAAAACAAGCACTGGAACAACTCTCAAGATAACATCAGTTTGTTTTGCTCTGAAAGCTTAGTAACAGCATAGTAACAGCAATGTCATTTTTTTCAAATGAGCAATTCTTATATTTTTGTCATAAAATGCTTGTTTTGATAATTCTTGCTCAACAGAGTATTCTTTCTTTACAAATCAAAACCATAGGCTACTTTGTTATGTGGAGGGAGGTACATAAATTTTAGAATAATACTATTAAAGTAAATAATAAATTTTAAAATGTTGTTAAAAGCTGAAGAAGTTGTGAAAGCATTCATTTCTTGCATTTGTGGTTTGCACTAAACGATAAATTGTAGATCACAAAATTCAGTAGTCACCGAAGTTACATTTCTAAAACAATTTTGTCTCTTCAAGCTATATGTATACGTGCATGTATGCATGCATATATATATATATATATATGTAGGTTCTTTTTAACTGTGAAATTTTAGCTTGTGTTGATTTTAAGAAAGAATTTCAACCTAGGAAAGGAGGGGACAATGTTAAAGTGACATTACTGCTAGCTCAAAGTTCCTCACCTTCTTTCTTCTTCTCTGTCCACAGGGTCATAGCAGAGTGCATAGAGTGTTGGAAACTCAGATTTGGAATTAAGTCATGTAGACAAGAACCTCTTTTATTAGTAGCAAAAACTGTAATAATATTTTTCATGAGAAGAGACTTCCTAATTTTACTTGCTGTTGGAGCAATTCAAAAGAGATCTTAGGACAACCTCCGTCTTTATATTTAGTTGTGTACTGTAAATATGCCATGGAACAGAGTATTCCTTGAAATGATGATCTCTTTTCTATGTAACGGGGTTTATTTTAGAAATTACCAAATTCTACATATGATTTTTAAATTTTGGGGTTTGTCACAATTATGTTTCTGCTTGTATTTTTGGCCAGCTTCATTTGTAATACGTGAAACGCAGGAAGACTTCACAAACAATAACATTTTAGGTTTTGAAGAAATACCATGAATCACTTGAGATTAATTTTCCTTTAAATAAAATTGCTGTGGGCACACTGTTTCTTGTGATTTCAGCTCGGGGGCATACCAGGCCTAATCACTTACAGGCACATTAGAAACCAAATGGCACTGGGATAGCGGACATCTGATCCCCTCGCCCTCGTGCCTTCCTACCACAAAGATGTCTTTATTACCCAGGGTTCAAAAGTGCTGCTCTCACAGACTACCCCAACATCTCTGGTTTCCATGCTTTTTTCTTGAATACTTTGTTACTGTCGCGTTAATATGTGAGGAGAGATGTTTTCTCAGATTTACATAAATCTTACAGCAGCAGAGGCACTGTAGTTACGGTCCTGAAGGCTCTCTGCTTTTTAAGCCTTCTGTCTTTAGCCAAGGACATGTATAAAAAGCAGCGCTGTTGGTCAAAATGAGCCTCGTTTGTTCTCACTGAAATGATAATGCTTCCTAGCAAATCGTGTTTGACGTTACAGAATAAATCTGGTTTGGTACAATGAAACTTAAAGTTTTTGTAAGGCCATGTCATAACATTCATGGGCTTTTTCTGCCTTCAAAGCAGGATTGTCAGTCTCTTGGATCTTTCCCGTTTTTTCCCTCCTGGTTAAGGGTTGCTAGTACACAGAAAAATGTGTATTTTTTTAATTTAATACGTTGCAAAACACCGTCGATTTAATTTAACCAAACTGTATTTTCTGAATCTGTGGTGTAAGATTTAAAGTGCCAATCGGTTTCGGTATTAATTTCTCTTACCATTACCCTATTATTTTTGAAAGGTAATCGCAAAACTAAAAGGACGGAGTTTGCAGGCAGGTCTGAGTCCCTTTTCCTCTAAAGGGAAGCCTCTATCCCCAAGAGAATAATCTGTACTTTTGATTTTTAGCTTTTTCGAAAGCAACGTGTTTTTAAAAAAAGCAAAAAGTATCTTAGGTCAGTATTCTGAAACATCAGTTAAAAAACCCCTTTACGTTATTGGCATACACAGTTACAGCTTTCTGTTTAGTGAAATCTTTTTCGGAAGTGGTAATGAGCCTGTCTTTTATAAATTCTTGTAAAGGAGCAGCAAATGGATAAAATGTATCCATAAGAATAGAACTGTTTTATAGTCTACCGACTCAAGGTTTTGGTTTCGGATATGTGTCAGAAGTAGGACTGGTATCTGGAAAATCCTTCTGGCAGGTCACAATGGGTAACAGTAACCTAATCTATATTATCTGGAAGTAAACCAAAAGTAAATAATTCTTCTGATAAAATCCAGTGAAAACTAAAGCTTGATTGGAGAGAGAGAGAGAGCGGGCTAGAGCGATCACCCTTGATCCCTGAGGAGGAAAGCCACCAGATTACCTTTGGGGTGTTCCAGCGTACAGTGGTTGAGTGATGTTTTTGCCATGTATTCAGTTGTGTGAAGGTGCTAGTTGTCTATCTTGCCCTGGATTATCCATTTTATATGGTTTATAGGATTTTAATCCCAAAGAGGAAAGTAAATTTGTCTTAGAGTTGAACATGAAGAACTTTTCTGCGCTTTTAATATGCAGTTTGCCTGAGGGTATTTAGTTTCTTACTAAAAATGATCATGAGCTGTGAAAAAAATATTGACCTACTCCAAATAATTTTAAAGTGGAGTAGTGGGATTTGTAGGTTAGGAAACGTGGAAAATGAATGCACCATAGAAATCGTGTATGGTGTACATTTAAGGTAGAAATATATGAAAATAGGAGAGTGGCTACATGTTCCAGAATATGGAGAGTAACCATTGCAGAAAGATAACACACATTTGGAAACTTAGAGAACTTAACTTTCAAAACAGAAGCGAAATCATATCTGGGTGATTCATGCTTTGTATTTTTGTTTTAAATGTATGGGAAGTATAATCTGTCTATTTCTAGAACAATGGGATTTAGTACTTAAGCGTATGACATTATTTTTATTATAAAGCTTTGGGTTTTTTTAATGCAGCTGATGGTATGTATTTGTCTTAGCATAATCATAACTTCCCCTTTGTGAAGTGAAACACAGGGCTAAAAAGTAAATGGGATTATGCTCAGGAGTGTTTGCCAGTACCTTCCACCAAGAAGTTTTTGACAAGAAGTAAAATAAGGGGGGAATTACCTATTTTAAAGCCTTCTTTTCTTTGTAATACCTTGCCTGTATATTCCAGATTTTTTGTTCTTTTTTATCATCAAAACAGTGAGTGCATGGCAAATGCAGGCAATGTAAAATTATGGCAACAAACCTAAATGTGAGAAAATACATTTACTTCCCAATCTAGTTTTTAGTTTAACATGACTTTCGGTGATCCAAAAATACGGTACTGGGAAGTATATGAGATTGTTTTCTTAAGATAATTGTTCTTCTTTATTTCTTTCTCATTAAAAAAAATGTAGTTAGTGGTTGTAATTGCAAATATAGACATTTCTTTTCTGTAACCTGAGAGCATTTGTTTAATAACTATTCAAATTGTGGTCTATATGTCATGGCCTTGGAATGAACCTGTCATCTTGCTTTATACTTAAAACCTGCCCCCAAAGACAGGGTCTGGCAACTCCATTGTTCTGCCAGAGCAAAGTTAATCCGGAGGGAGAATTTTACTTCTATACAGGGTAGGTATTACAGGAGATTGGTACTTGAATAGTGCTTCTTTCTCACTTTGGTGTTGTTGGTGCTAATGTTATGTTAATGCATTCATATGGCTGAGGAAATAGGCAACTGTAAAGAACTGTTTAAACTGATAAAGCTAAGAATTTGTTCACATTCCTGTATGCATTTAAGAATGCTAAATACCTGCTAAAGATATAATTAAAGCATACGCTCAACTGATCTTCAGTTTCCATGCAAATTCTTTGACTCAGGTTGTTGGAGTAATAGTCTTGCCAATGTCATTTTTTCTCACACTTTACAATAGAAGTATATGCATGGCAACTAACTCATTGCTTATCCTGTATGTAGAGGCACTTTGAAGAAAGGATATTTTAGCTTTAGTGTAAACGTTACTTACATTCAATGATTTCCAAAGAATGAAATTTAATATTCCTTTAGGAGAACAATGCAAATGTAAAAAATCATGTTACAAGGATTGTCAGTGTTTCCTGCTTGGTCTTTAGAATTATCATTGAATTCAATTATTTAAATATTTTCCCCTCATTTCTGTGGCAGATGTAGGAGTGGCTCATGACTGTTCTTGAAAGCCCGGTTGATGGGACAAATCGGTTTGACAAGAAACAAATAACCAAGATAGATTAGAGTCACTGAGGAGTTGAGATCAATTTTGGAGTTTTCATTATTGGCTTTTTCCTCTGGTCAAGTGACTGGGGATATAAGGAAATCACTGTATTTCTTCTTGTCCGGTCATTTTTATTGTTCTCATTCATTCTGCTGTTCTAATTCCAGTTATTTTATACTCCTTATCCATACGTTAGACTTGTTAAAACATCTTTGATCATGCGCAAACAAAAAAAGTAGTTGTCTTTAATAACTTGTAATTGTCCTGTGTATAAACAGATTGCATAAACCTAAATGCAATTTGAAATGCGTTATTTGGGGTTTCTAAAATGAGGACAAATGTGCTAACAGGTAACGAGAAAGCTCTTTCTGTTTCCTTTTTGATGTTCAAAGTTTGGTGAAAATCATACAAATAATAGTTTATATTTCCTTATTAATGTGTAATTTTAGATTGTAGCTGGTGAACTGATAAGAAGTGAAAAAAATGAAAAGAAAGGAAGGGAGAGGTATGAACAGAATGAATGAAATAAGTGGTGATAACTAATATTTCTCCCATAAGATCCTCGTAGTCAAACAGTTGAAGTATGGGCTGGATGAGCAGAGAGTGAGGTGGGTTGAAAACTGGCTGAACAGCCGGGCCCAAAAGGTAGTGATCAGTGGCACAAAGTTTTGTTGGAAGCCGGTAAGTAGCAGTGTACCCCAGGGGTCCATGCTGAGTCCGATCCTGGTCAACATCTTTGTTAATGATCTGGATGAGGGGACAGACTGTACCCTCCACAAGTTTGCTGATGACACCAACCTGGGAAGAGTGACTGATACACCAGAGTTGTGCTGTCATCTAGAAGGGACCTTGACAGGATGGAGAAATGGGTTGACAGGAACCTCATGAAGTTCAAGAAGTTCAGAGTCCTGCCCTTGGTGTGGAACAACCCCAGGCACCAACATATGCTGGGGCCCTGCAGCTGGAAAGCAGCTTGGCAGAAGAGGACCTGGGGGTCCTGGTAGACACCATGTTGAACCTGAGCCAGCTGCATGAGCGCTTGCTGCAAAGAAGGCTAATGGTATCCTGGGATGCATTAGACAAAGTATTGCCAGCAGGACAAGGAAGGTGATCCTTCCCTTCTATGCAGCACTTGTGAGGCTACACCTGGAGTGCTGTGTCCAGTTCTGGGCTCCTCAGTACGAGAGAGACATGGACATACTGGAGGGAGTCGAATGAAGATGATAAAGGGACTGGAGCATCTCTCCTATGAGGAAAGGCTGAGAGAGCTGGGACTGCTCAGCCTAGAGAAGAGAAGGCTTGTCGAGGGTGAGCTTGTCAATGTATGTAAATGCCTGAAGGGAGAGTGCAAAGAAGATGGAGCCGGACTCTCTTCAGTGGTGCCCAGTGAGAGGACCAGAGGCAACGGGCAGAAACTGAAACACAGGAGGTTCCCTCTGAACATCAGGAAACACTTTTCCTGTGAAGGTGACCAAGCAATGGCCCAGCTTGCCTAGAGAGGTTGTATAGTCTCCATCCTTGGAGATATTTGAAAGCCATCTGGACGTGGTCCTAAGCAGCTGGCTCTAGGTGGCCCTGCTAGAGCAGGGGGGTTGGACGAGGTGACCTCCAGAGGTCCCTTCCGACCCCAACCGTTCTGTGATACTGTGGGCTTCTCCTTGTGTTCAAAGACCTAAACTTTCAAACTTTGCTGTGTATTTTTCTATATGTGTAAAACTAGGATAATGACACTTTTATTGGGCATATATTTGGTTAATATTATACAAAATTTAAAATTGAAATAATCCTTGTATAAACTTCTTTTAAGCTGTAGAAAAAGCAAAAGACAATACCTAAGGTAAACAATTCCAGTTTATAAAGGCTAAGGGTTTTAGTATGCCTTCTGAAAAGTGAAGGTGTGAGAAAATACTGTTTGTTTTCTCAGATTAATAGGGAGAATTACTAGAATTGGGAACTGATGCCGAAAACAGGGTGAAGTATTTCTGCTGTGATATTAATTGGTGGTGGGAGGGAAGAGGCTGTGGAGCATCTCCATCATATGACAGATCGTGATCCTCGCTGGGTGAGAACAGCTGGCTTCTGTGGACATGTAAGTCTGGTACTAGGCTCCAGTGATCTCAAATCAGTTCATACTTAAAATTTTTGTTTTCTTCCTTCTTTTAAAGAACTTTTATGAGTTTGCTCTGGGAGGCCAACCCTGTACCTAGATAAGAGCATGTTTAGGAGAACAGTCTGGCCTTAGACGTTTACATACCTCTCCCAATGTAGAGCAAGTCTTTGTTATGGAAAAGGTCAAATGCCATTCTCAGTGCTCAGGCGTGGTGAGCATTGTGGGTACTTTGAGAATTGGTAATAGCAGGTGTTACTTGAACATAATCTTGTTAAAGTTCTGTGGTAACTGCCTGCATTGGTTTAGTGTAATAATTTATTGTAATATCTTAACAATATTAAATTGCTATCTTCTCAGAAAGATTGACATTGTTTTTGTTGACTAGTATCTTAGTGTGAGATGGTTACGATAGGTGAAGATCTGGTCTGCCAGCGGTGGGAATGTTAGCGTGAATGAACTGTTGGAATAATTCTCCCACTCTGAACCATGAAACCAATCTGTTCCTGTCGGTTACAATTTTATGGAAACTAATTCTTGGTTGATGGAATCGGGTGAAAAATATGTGGTTCTGATTAGCAAACAGTATGCAGAGTTTCTTAAGGTCATGGAGAACATTCCTCTGGACACGTGCGTGTGTTCAGATGTGTGTGTGTGTGACTGTGAATATATATATTATACATGCATCTTCCTATATGAAAAATTATGGGCAGTTTAGGTTTTTTAACATATACTTTAAAAATATTTGTACTATAATTGATAGATTTTTGCTATTAATTATTAAATATTTATATTTTTGTTATAGTAGAATAAATATTAAGTTTTATTGTTTCTGAGTTTCAGAAACTTGTGTTTATAAGCTCAACAACCCTCAGAAGAATATTTAGTATAACTATGTAACACGAACTCAAGTAATGAGCCTTTTTTGAAGCAGCACTGTTTTCTGTAAGAAATATGTATTATTCAAGTGACTGCCTGGATAAAATAATGTCCTTTCATTTTTAAGTATCCTGCAGAGCTGCAAAAAAATAAACTGGTATCTACAGTCTGCCTAATAGACTGCTCACCACATCACCACATACAATTAAGCGTAAGTGATTTTTCTGCTCAAGACAGGCTCAAGACTGATTTAGCAATGAAACTTAATTACTTCTAGCCCTTAGAGAAAATGGCCCAAGGCTGAGGTTGTTGGCAGGGCAATGTGGGAAAGCTCTTGCTGAAGCTCCCTTCCTCATTTTTGATTTTCTGTTAGCAGTACTTTGCACTGTTAACCTTCAATTAAGCAAATATTCCCACAAAAATTGTGCATTATGTTATTTCTTTCTTTGTGACAGGCTAAAGGCAAAGGGAAAGATAATGAAACTCTGCAGCTTCTTAAAAACAAGTGTTCTGATCAAATCCAACTGCTTCACTGTATGGGTGACGTTCTTCTGTGCTAATGGAAATTAAAATTAAAAATGAGTTCTCAAATGCCTGTGTAGGTGCAAGGTCACCATTCTGGCCATAGAAATCTCAGGCTAAAAGCTAAAGCTAAGCGTACCTGTGCTTCTTGACAATTTAGTATGTCATAGGTAAATTGTTTCTTTATTTTGTACTCAGGTTATAGGAAAAAATGGTGTAGGAACTGAATATTGCAAAACAAATGAATCCTATTAACAAACTACTTTATACTCAAAATTGCTTCATTTGAGTTTTTAGGAATGTGTTATTTAAAGGAAACAGGAACTTCAATTCTATGACTCCAAGGAATACATCTGGAATAACAATTCAGAGGGACATATGGCATCAATTGGCTTATATTTTCCTATATAGGGGTTCTGATTGCAGTCAAAGGGAAAACTGTTGATTAATTATGCAGAATTAAAAATACAAATACTGTGTTGTTGTCAGTTTATATACCCTCTTGAAGTACAGTGAGTTCGGAAAAAAAATGTGGAAGTTGAGCAAAGAAAATTGACTTTTCTGTTCGTCAGCTGTGACAAATAATTTGCTTTACATTTGTAGTATATTTTTCCCCTTGAAGGTTTTGACTCCCTTACTCTTACATCGTCATATAGATAAATCTCTCATTCACCTCTATGTTAATTTCATTTACAAAGAGAAGTAATACTGCAGTTGTAATTCGTTTGGTGTAGTTGCCTTCTCAGTAATGCTCAAAGTCTTGTTCCTGCTAACAGCTATGGACGTGTTTATCAATGGAAATATTCATGGTGACGAAACTAAACATGTGCCTAGATGTTTGCAAGAGTGCGGCGTGAGACACTAATTCCCAAAGGCACATTTAGCACATGCTCTAGTGCTTTACTCAGTAGGGAGCAAATTTAAGTACGTGTATATGTCCCCTTGATTTCAACAGTATTTAACCAAATAGGTGACTTAAACTTTTTGCTAGACAGGAAGTAATACTTTTAAGCAAGTACTTAATTTTTATTTTTTTTTTTTTTAAATCAGGGCATTGACAGACTCATTGGAATGAGCACTGACTTAGCCTTGTATTTACCATCCCTGCAATATTTACCACCTCTGGCTTGTATTTACCATCCTTGGTGTATCTGGGATATTTCTCATTAGAATGGAGTGGGGTTTTTTGGGCAGTAAACAGCCATTTTAAAAATGATGCTGAAGTTTCTCCTTAAACGCCTAAGTATACTTTTCAGTAATCTGTTTTGTAGATGGGCTTGTAGCACCGTTAGGCAGTAGAGTTTATCACTCGGTCCCTTTCTAAGCCTATTTTCAATTGCGTATACTCTTACTTTGAACTGCCCAGGCTGAAATTTCCTAAAACAAATGAGGCTGGTGCCCCTCAAGTAAGTTTTCTTTGCTATGCAATCTTGATTCACCTCCTTTCATGAAGGAGGCCGAGGTCTTTTGCAAAACCCACCATGTGACGAAGTAATGAAAGACACATGCGCTCAGAGACCGGAGTTACAGTTGCACCAGCAACATGTGTCAAGAGCCGTGTTAAAAAGGGTTGATTCCTGCTCCGAACAGTTAACTACCTAAATAAACCTGGAAAAAGGCTGGAAAAAAGCGTGGTGTTAACATCTCCACGTGAGGCTTGGATAGATAAGCGACTAACTTGGAGTTGTACAAGTAAAAGTGAAAAGTAAACTTTTTATCTCATTAACTATAAGGGCAAAATGCCACCGATTATTTTGCAACAGGTCGTGCAATAGCTATACTTAATTCCTGTCAGAAACCAGTTAATAGGGTTACGTGCAGTGAAGGAGCACTGGTCTTGGTAACCCAAGTGGTCTCCTGCAGTTTTAGGTTCCAGCGGAGCTGGTCCCAGTGGCGTAGCCCATCTCTGTTCTTTGCAGCCATCCAGTGCTAAGGTAATGCTCAGGCCACCCTGTAAACGTCCTTCTACAAATTCAGTGACTAGTAATGTTGTTGGGATGTTAGATGAATCATGTCATGTTGCCTGTTTCTTGAATTTCACTGAAGTATGGAAGGAAAAGGCTGGTGTTTTACTGGGATAACGCTAAACAGCATCGCTGCCTCCTTGCATATATTACTGAAGTATTGTAATACGTGTAGAGAGGAACTGTGTTCTTTACAAAGTTCCTCTCTGGTTTTATAATTTCCCAAGACAGGTACTTTGACTGCCATGCTTGTGTTGGACTGTAAATCTCTGTTAACTTGTTTGTGAGAGGAGTTCAACAGGCATTTTTAAGGCACTTCTGTGAATTTTCTTCGCTCTGTCTGAGATGCGTCATTTTACGGTCTGTGCTGAATGGAACTGAACAGAGGCAGATGTGGAAATGATTCTTTTCAGTAACCGTGTTTGGTACACGATGTACTCCTCTCCTGTGACATTCATTACAGCTCACTGGACTTTGTGTAAATTCAGGAGAAAATGTAGAGAAATAAAATTTCTGTGTCATGTGCATGCCCTTGAACTCAGTTTTGCTTTGCAAGGACAGCGTGCAAGAGACCGTGAGTGGGTACAGTTTTCCAGTCATGAGAAAAGTGTTTGGAATTCCAGACACTTGGAAGTGCGTGCGTGTGTTTAATACATCTTTTTTTTTTTTTTTTTTTTTTTTTTTTAAAAAAAAAAAAAAAATTTTTTTATTTTGCT
>VYXH01010600.1:77153-102764 GCA_013397275.1 Burhinus bistriatus
TTTTTTTTTTTTTAAAAAAAAATAAAAAAACTCTTTTAAGTTGCTGAAACTCAGAACTTTAGTGTAATCAAATCTGACCCTGGAACTGTTTATCAGACTTAAAGGTAGTGTCCTTCACTTCTTATTTGGCTGCTAGTGATGATGTGTAAAGGAAAGATTGATTGATATCTGTTTCCATGCTCCTGGTAGCTGCTGAAGATCTTAAAGTTTATTCTTTTGTTTCATCTCGAATAGAAGAGTGCCATTTAAAAACAGCAGCTGATAAATAATATGGCCTGGTGGAGAGTGGTTATCAAGAAATAATGTCAGTGTGAGAAATTAAATATCTATTTTACAAAGCATGTCCTTCCAACAATTAACTGTACTTGTGAAGCTGTCTTAAATTAGTGGTTTTTCATAACTTAATCTCCTAATATAAATTATTTCAGTTCAAGTAGATGCAATTTCTAGAAATAACACTAGCATTGAGGTTCACAAAATATTTTGATTATTTTAAGGTGACACTAAATTGGGAAATATTGTTATAAGTAATGGAACTGTGTACACAAAAGACAGAAATGTACCATTATGGTAAATTGTATTTATCAGCTTGGTGGAACTGTATTAAATGCAGTCTCGTTTCAGCTTAACTTACACGATACTGTAAAATAGCGCTCATTAGTACTTTGCTAACATTGCACAGATGGTTTATATGGCAGTTGATCAGTTAATGAAGTAAAAGGTAATTTATCCTAAAACACACTATAGAGAGATTTATTTTTATTGACTCCAGTAAATGTTTTGAGATACGTTTTGCCCTAGCATATATTAAAATATCAGTACAAGATTTTACTACAATAGCTATTGTAGTAAGTGCTGCTCAACAATGGACATAGTGACAAATAACTGGCTAAAACCAGGTTCCTCCCTCAGTCGCTTACCCGAAGGCATTTGTATGCAAACAAAATTATTATTTGAGGTTACGTTACTGATGCTGCAATGAAAAGTGACAGCTGTTTAACGTTTCAAACGCTGTGCTTATGTCTGAAGCCGAGAGAACAGTTTGTGCATTTGAAAGTTACAGAGAATTTTAGAGGAGCTGGATAAAAGGGTTCAGAATTGATCAACTCTCACTTGATTCCTTCTCAGTTTGCCGGACGTGCCCGCGGGACAGTGAGGTGTCATGACCAGGTGTGACATATGGCAGGCAGCGCGGCGGTAGCGCTCTCTCTCTGCTGTCCTCTCCAGAGGGTGACCGTGGGCTGGCCTGAGCGGGCATACGTCCACGCCGCTCGGGCAAGGAGGGATCCTGCACCTACCTAACACCTGATGTAATCCCTGCTTTGGTATAGTTTTAACAAGGCTTAGTATCTTCTTAGCCAAAGTGCTCGCTCTGCTCACGCCATCCCAGCACCTGTCACTTCAGAGATGCCACGGTACTTTTCATTATGGGCTATCATAGAAGACATTGTGAAGTTTTTGCCTTGGGGCATTTTTTGGGCATTTTTTGGTTTTTCAAGTGGTTGTGCATAGATGTATGCCTGTACCCCTTAGCGTGAAGAAGCCCTGCTGTGTCTCTGTTAGGTGGCCAGGCAGAGGCTTCTGGCCATGCAGTCCCTGTCCCTGGCTCACAAAAGCTCACAGAATCTCAGTGCTGAGGGACGTGGTTTAGTGGTGGTCTTGGCAGTGTTAGGTTGATGGTTGGACTTGATGATCTTAAAGGTCCCTTCCAACCTGGATGATTCTGTGATTCTAATGCACGTTGCCCCAGGGACCTGGGTGTCCTTGCATCTTGTCCCCTCCCCCTGTTTGTTTTCTCCCATATTTCAACAGGATTTTTTTTAAGGTGCTGTCAAGACAAAGTCTTTTCTTATAATGAGCAGAAACAGCCCACCAGATTTGTGCTTTTATAGCATTATCCCCAAAGTGAGCGCCATGTGCAGAGAGATGTGCTGAAGGAGCGCAAGGCTTGGTGGAGTGGTACTGGGAAGACTGGGCCTGCCTGTTAAAGGGGGGGTGTCTTTGGACTAATTTAACCGTCTGATCAGGAAAAAACTCTGGGACAGGTTGTCTGTAGTTACAAGATAATTTCTGTGCTTTCTGCTATTAAGATGTCTACAGTCTCACAGCACTGAATGTGAAAGTTTCCCTAAGTAGGGAATTTAGGAAAGCTAAAATTAGACAAAGCTGCTCTTATTGCTGGAATACCTAATTCAGTCATTTTCCCAGTACAGATGAGAGTTCAAATTTGTCTATATTAATTCCCTAAGGTTGTCTTAAGGAATTTTATTCAAGATCTCATAAAATAAGAATTATGTTTCTATTTCTGATGTTCTTATCTGGCATTATATTAAACATTTGAAAAATATACACATCAAACATTTGAAGATATACTAATGAACTAGGGTTGCTTGAATTTTTCTTTGACCTATTCCTGTATTGCTGGCAGGTTATAGTATCAAAATACTGTAGTAAATCATTTCATAATTAAATTCTTCGTTGATATCTCAGGGGTTTGAAATTCCTTTGGGTTTTCCCACCACCACCTTTGAAGATAAGACCTGATTTGTCCTGTTTACCATGATTCTAAAGTAGTTTCTGCTCAGGTGACCTAACAAGCAGATAAAAACAGTGCTGTATTTGGGGGAGAGGAAAGATTTAAGATTTTTAATTTGTATATCCGTTTATCTTTGGTTTTATTTTTTTTTTCCTATAGAATTGGCAAAATTACAGCCTTTCAGAATATCCAAGCATTTATATCCAGTTGTGTAAGACTGTCTTTTTAGTGACTGACACCATTCTAGTGCAAACATTTTTTAATTGGAAGAAAAAAATCTTTGCTAACGATTCAGTACTTATTGTAGGTAAGACTTGAGAAGGCTCCTTTATTTTAAGGCTGTCCAGTAGAAAAAGCATTTTCAAACAAACCAGAAGATAAGAGAATTAAATTCTGAAGTATTTCTTTTTTATTTTTTCAGTTGCTTAATCTTGGTTGTTTTGTGTCTTGGATTTATTTCTGCTTAAAAGCCTAGGGACCTCGGGTCAGATTCATATAGGCTTCTTATATTAAATCTGCTAGTATTGAACCCTCGTTCTGTTTTATTGTGGTGTGTCTGTGTTGTGAGTTTGATTTTTGGTTTCAGAAGCCAAATAGTAATCACGTTCTGTGATTTTCCGCCAAAACAGTATTTTTATATATGCTTCTCCTTTGGTAATGTGCCACAATATTGGTCAGTGTTTGAAGAAGCATTTCACTGCCCCGGTAGTGAAGTAGGTGTTCTTCAAATAGTATGAAACGCTGCCAGAAGTTCTGGAAGCAATTTGAGAATCTCTTTGACGTGACGATACTTGTACATGGATACCAAGTTAAGGACCTTGTACAAGGCTCACTTCAGTTTCTTATTTTTGCAATTTAAACTAAAGCTCTTTAACACAAAGAAAGCAACAGAAAACCCCTAACACGTGTTATTTTTTTTTTCTTCACAAAAGCAAGGCAGCTTGTAATTAGGGTTGAAAAGGACTTTTAATGGTGTACTAATTTATTCCTCTTCCTTGTCCTGACAGGTTTAATTATTCCTAAATATCAGTGAGTAGACTAATGACTAGCCCAGAATTGACCAGCTCCACTGATGATGGGACAGTGGTAAAACTGTTCTTGCCATTTTGTGTCATTTTTTTCTAAGTCATACTAGTGAGTTATTCTTCCTCAGGTAACCTGTGTTTTACTTAATTATAAATAAATCATTCAGACCTTTTTTTTGGATCTGACAGGTCTTTTTTCAATCCCTTTGTGATCATCCTGGCTGCAATTTAGAGGGTTTAAATCAGTTTTACTGGGTGCAATATTTCCCCTTAAAGTTGTACTCTTAACTTTCCTTCTAACATATTTGAAAAAATCAAACTAAAATTGCCTGTGACTTGTAATATTTTCTCTTTCCTGGATTCCTGGCATTTTTTCTTAACTTAAAATAACTCAACATGTTGAACTTTTCCATACTGTCTCCATCAATGTCTTCATTGTTATTTCCTTTTTCCTTTTTGCTTCAGGAAATGCATCTTTCATGTCGCTCTCAGGCTAGGCAGTAGCCAATTTGTACAAAGACTAAACCCTACCAAACCCACCCTCTTTTACAAAATTTCCAGAAGAATTGATCTCCTTTTCTGCCTCCGTGTCAGGCTTTTGCTGTTGCCTCCTTCAGTTTTATGTGTTATAAGAGCTATGCTGTTACTAGGCTCCTTCTGTGTGATCCATCTCGTCTGGTGAGTACCTTCTGGTTGTGCGCTGCTCTGCTCAGGTGTTTCTGAAGGAGTGTGGAAAGATGCTGATTATCAATTTCGCTTTTTCCAGGGGTTGAATAGCATAATTCTGCAGCAGCATTTGATTTATGGCAAGTGATAAGGAGGCAGGGCACAGAAAAGTGAGGAGGTGATACTCCTGTCTATAAAAAAGTCCTGGGTGAGTACATGTGGAGAAAACCTTGTGCAGTGGGAGAACAAAGTGGATTACTGCTTGAATCAGAGTAGTTGATATATTTTGCTGAGTCTTTATGAACTTGTCTCACGGTGAACAGACTTTTGTCCAAGTTGCATTGTCCCTTAACAGAAGCGACTGAATTAGGCGGACGCAAGGCAGCGTCACTGGGGGCAGCAAACGCAGTAAGCTGTGCAAAGGGACAACCTCGAGCGTATTCGGAGCTCACCTGGCGCTGCGGGCGCTGTGAAACAGGCTGTCTCCTGCTTGAAAGCTTTGTCATTACTGCAATTCAGAGGGAAAATTACAGAGGTTGGTCTGAAGATAGCAGTTTGCTCAAAGAAGTGCCATTCTGATGTTCAGGAAAAAAAAAACCCAGCAACCTAATATAACGTGGGTGCACTTGGAGTACGGCAGGAGAAAACACCCGACAGACACAAACTTAGGAACTGAACCAGTAACGTGTTATTTTCCCCTCGGTTTTCATTTAAAATATCTTTCTAACAGGAAAGACTAGCCGTTTTTCTTTTAACTATTGAAATTGCAGAAATTGGATGTACTGGGCAGTAAGGTGGGTGCTTCCCACTGCCGGGAAGGAAGTCGTTCTCTAAGCCTCCACTGAGAGTTTACGGCTGGTGCTTTTACTTTACTTGATTCCTCCTCTCGGCATGAATCCCTTTGTGTATCTACTGACAGTATTTTTTCACCAAAGAGAATATATCCAAGTCTTATGTGCTCCTTTTACCAGTAGGTAGGTTTCTTTCAATATTTCTTTTGTTCTCAAAGGGGGCTGTAATTGATGCCAAGTAAGTAAGCTAAAGTTTTAAAAACATTAATGCCTCTAATGCAAATGATTTTTATCTGCTATTATGTGACAGAATCATTTTGATTGTATGAATAAAGTATCTTAAAGTCTTATTTGCAAAAATGTTTATTAGAAAGAGACTTATGTGAGAACAATAGTTCATTTTTGTTCATCAAAACTGTTATATTTATTTCCAGACTTTCAGCCAAATATCTGTAACATAACTAATCTATTAAACTATTGTCCAGATTAAAACTTTGTGTATAACGGCATCGTATTTCTACAAGGTTTTATCTGAAATTTGATAGCTGAAACTATCACTCTATATTTTACCCTGGTGTATACTTGCTGGAATATGTGTAACCTGATCTGTCTGAATTTTAGCTATTCCGGGGCATGTGCTGCCTGCTCTGCCCGCTTCTGCTTTTGTCTCCGTTGTTTTCACTTTTGTAATGATTACCTGCGCTCCGTGAACATTAAGGTCCATGTGAGGTCAACCGTACCTTGCAGATAGTGACAATAGTGCAAATAATGACAAATATGGGGGGTGGGGGGGTGTCACAGAGTGTTTCCTGTTTCCTGTGTTTAATTTGGAGGCCGGTGATTTGTGAGCAGCCTGCAAGGATGCTGCCCATAGTTTGGTTTGTCTTTAGATTCACATTTGAATCCCTGAATGTTCTCCTGCTCCCGACCTCCTTCTGTTTTCCGTTGTTTAAATACTTACTGGAAAAGCAGCGTGTTTGGGGATCGTCTCTCTCAGATTTTGTCTTTTTCTTGTCATACACGTGTTTTATTTCACTACTTTTAATGGATGTGGCTTAACAAAGCTGTTTCTGTTTAACCACCACCTGAACTTGGGTAGCGTGAAAAGGAAATTGGTCCAGCTAAGGGGTAATTTTAGTCATTAATGACTGCGAGAGCCCATGGAGGGAATACCAAATATTTTCGTCTGGGTTCCAAAAGGAAGAGGTGACTCTAGGCTGGAAATACCTTTTGCAGAGTAGGAAGTGATGTGTAGATACGGGTGATTGTAAGCTCAAAGGATTTCTCTCTCCACCAGCTGATGCTAAGAAGTAATTTAATAATACTTGTAATAGTGGTAGTAGGTAGTAAGGCAGGCGAGATATTCTGAAAAGAAAATAAAAACAACAGCAACAACAAAACTCTCTCTTTTTCTTCAGTTTTTTAGTAAATCTGTTCTACATTGTAAGGTTATAGAGTTCTGCTCATGCTCTGATGAGCAGCTTTTGTTGGCCGGTGGAAAACAAGGAGCTCGTGGCCTCCCTGTGATAGCCCTTTGCCCGTGCAAACGTGAGCGCAAGTGGTCGTGGTGCTGGGCGGTGATGGGTTCTTGTGGTTGCTATTAAGGAAACAAAATAAAGATGAAATCCTTTTGTTACTTCCTTGGATTTCAGAGAATTGACTAAAGTCCCTGAAATCCTTGGAAATGGTGGTATAACAGATTACTCAAAGATTTCAGGAGTACTTGTGAAAGCATTCCCTTAAATATGGAATACTGAAATTTGATGAGATAACCTATAATGTCTGCTTTATCTCAGGTATTTTCGTTACTAAGTTAGCAGAAAGAAGTTTTTGTTTCAGGATTCTTTCACTAAGATTTGCTGGGATCTTTTTTTGGTTGATTGATTTATTCTTGCATGCCCTATTGGGAAAGAAAAAAATGCTGTCTTCTGTGTGTGATGGATGCCCTGATATTATGCACTCTGGCGTTTTACAGAGTAGGATGTGCACTTAAGCTGTTTTACAGCAAAGTCTTTTGAGACTGTTGAGGAAACAGACCAGAAATATAATTACGCCCAAACTGCTGACTTCTCAAAAAGAGTTTCCAGTGATAACAGGATTTAAGGTAAAAGCAGTTTAATTTCAATTACGTTTCTGTGATTTGTAGGAAAGAAATTTTACCTTTAGTTTAAATTCTTCTGGACTTGAATTTTTTAACCCATTGATATAATAGCATAGTGAGCTGTGGCATTTTATTTAGCTCTTGTTTTCAGTGTTAATGACATAAAAATGCTAAATTTATGGTTGGAAGGAGAGCATTCTAGCATTGTTGCATTGCAGTTAGATGTTCTTATTGCTCGTTTATGCTGTTGGGTACAACTAACATCAAGGTAACGTGTTTTGGGACCCATTTGGGGACTGGTCCCACAATTTGTTCCTAGTACTGTTTTTGCAGAGACTGTCTAGGGGTAGCTGGGAGATGAAAAGGTGTTTTCAACTGGTCATCCCTGTGCCCAAGGATGTTTGGTTGGTTTAGTTTCTATTCTAGTCATCTGTCATCTTTGAAGTTTAAATACTATTTTCTCAGTATCATCCCATTTTGAATGCCATTTTACTTCGTTAGTTGGCCGTTTATCTGTTCACACACCTCACTTTGGGAAATTCAGAATTTCTCAGTGGCTATTTGGAATAATTGAGTCAGTTTAATGGAACAAATATTTCACAACCAGCCACGGGTGCATTTCACCTTTTCCTGTACTGCTTTCAAAATGTCTATTCTGGAATCAGAAAGGTCTTTAACTGCTGGGACATAACCAAATCATTCGGTCTTCTGCACCATTTGTGGGCTGTAGATGCAGAAGATACAGAACTAAATTATGTTTTCTGAAGGACTGATGTGTGGAGCCCTGTAATCTTCGCTAGATAAAGCTCTGTGTCTGTGTACTTCAGAGCAATACTTAATGAGATGGTTCAAAAGGACAGCAGATGTGTTCTGGAAAGCATGAAGAAATCAGTTGAGCTCTTTGGTGTTGTATTTGAAGATGTTCGTGTTAAGTCATTTTACACAGTTCAGTGTATTGAGTGATACCGTGATGTGCTTTCCTTGTTTTACTCCTTATCACGAGAAGTCTTCTTAGAGTTATTGCACTTGGCTAGAGGTTGTTCGTCCTTTGCTGTCAACCAAGCCAAAAGGTCTTTCAAATGTGAGTACTTGTGTTGTGGCTCACCGGGCAAGCTAAGGTGAGGTGGACCCTGGTGACATTTAGGACTAATTCAGTGCTGAGAATTACTTGAATGCAATGTTAGGGGTGGGGTGGGGGGAAGTATCTCACAACACTTCTGAAAGTATGAAGTTTTTGAAGATTCAAATCTATAGCATTAATTTTACAGGGAAAAATTTAATCAATGATGTCTTCTAGAGAAGACTCAACTGTATTAAATGCAGATGTTTCATTAATGAAAGCATTAATGAAAGTGTTTAATCTGTTTTTCTCCTCTAGTTAAAAATCACAAGTATATTTCTAGATAAGCCTTTAAATTTTTGTAACTTACCTTATTTTTCCATAAACTAATGAAAATATATTTTAAAAATGTTTTTTTTCTAAGTTTTTAGTGGAGTAAGACATTTTTCAGATGTAAGTTGTTTTCATGGGATAATTGTTGTTGTTGCTGTATTGAAATTTAGAACCTGCATACTAGAAAATAATTGAACTCACTCATGCCGCATTGTGTTACATGCTCTGATGGCGTAGACCTGGTACTTTTACTCAATTTTAGCTGTGGTTCTGCAGCAAAATTAAATGTGAAATACAGATGAAAGTTTCATAATTTGCAACAGTTCAAAATTTTGTTAGAACATCTTGATTGTGGTATAATTTCCTTAACGCTAAATCCAATCGTCAGTTTAATGTATTTACGAACATTAATAAAGGAAATGTAGATACAGTACTTGATGGCTGTGTGCTTTAGACTGGAAAAGATGTGAGTGAGAGAAGTGCTGCTACAAGAAGGAGTAGGCTTCTCACCCAGCTTTAGCTGCTTGAAGGTCTTCTTATCTGGACTAGTTATTTTATCATCTCAAGGAGGTACTTGCTGAGTCTCTCCTTACTGAGTAGAGAGAGCCTAAATTAAAGAGAGCTTTAAGTAAATCCCTGGCTCCTTGGGTAACATTAGATGAGGTGAATACCCCCTCATGCAGTATTTTACATTATTTGCATAAAACAATGAAAAACATTTGATGGTTCTTTGTGCTAAGACTCATGTTCCAGTTACAAGTGTCATTTTCATTACAAGCTAGGGACAAGACCAGCTCTGTAGATTGTAGGCAGCCCGGCCATGATGCTTTTGAAGGTGTCCAGTTTTATGTGTCTTCAGTAGCAGGTGTCTCTGCAGAAGTGAGATCTGGTTGATTTTTTTTTTTTTCAAATGAAAATCACAAATTTTAAATCGAATTTCTGATCCTAGTGATTGTGCTTGTGTGCAAAGTGATGATTAAATACATCTTTTTGATGTATCTTATAATTGGGCTGAAAGTTTGACAGCCCGTTAGAGAAGAAGGCTTCTCCACGTGGTCACTTGACTGCCAGTTCTGCTCTGTCTCAGTTTTCGTGCTTTATTCGTAGATGGTCTTAAGAGATACTGACTGACCCAGAAGGATGCAGGCCTAGTCTTCTTACTTTTCTCAACAATGCAAAGCTCTTCTAAATTTGGTCAGATGTATTTTTAAGGAAATCCAGGATTCTCCTCCATCTGCCACTGCACAGCCTTGTGGAAGTATCTTCCCCTTCACAGAGGCCAACTCAGGGACTCAGCTTTCTAGTCCCGTATAGTAACATCCCGTTATTTATCCAACAGCTTACCAGGTTCAAAGTGATCATATGGATGAACATACCACCATTGCAGACCCCGTGAAAAAGCTCAGAAGTAGTGTGAATTCGGTAGTTGTGTCCAAAGTTAAGAGGCTGGTATCCCAAACAAGTTGAGCAGCTTCAGTGTGGATGTGTGAGTGTGCAGGCAGAGATGAAGTTTGTGGTGTAATCTCAGCCTGGTGAAGGAGCGGGGATTTTATCCAGCTCACGAAAGGGTTGCCTCCTTCAGGAAGCAATCCTTACTGCAGACGGATTGTGACCCTTGAATCTCATCTGTTCATTACGGCGCAGTGGACGTTATTGATGATGTTTCCTGTCTATTAAAGGTGCTGTCAAAAGGTCTGCTCTCTCCGATTAGTTGAATTTTTAAAATTTTTAAGTTTATTCTCATGAGAGCCTTTACTATTTAGTCTGAACTGTCTCATATAAGCTCAAGAACTATCGATGTGTTAAGAATTAAATTCTAGTCCATAACAATGACAAGTTAAGGAGAGGATGTCAGATGTCCTATAAGGAAATGTTAGGCATCCACGATACCATCAATATGTGTGTGCATCATACATTTTTTAGAGTGCTGGCTTCTTGGAAATCTTGCTAGTACTTTACTGATCAGAAAATAGATGTGGAAATATAATACACTTAATTCTTGGTGCTTCTGTAAGATATGACCTCACTTACCATGACACGTATGACTTTAAAAATTCAGTTCTAATGGGCCTGTGCATTTTATTGTAAAGAATAGAAAAATGTTTCTGTTTTCTGAAACTTTCCTTTCTTTGAAGGGTAGCTCACCAAAAAAAAATATTGTTTGCCTAGGACACTTGTCCACTTCATGAAAAATACATTGCTTAAAATGTAAAAGACATCATTTGGAGAAAAAGATTAACATCAGTTACTACTTTCTGACAAAAACATTGATTTTGCTAAGATTTCAGGTGCATGGCTACATTTTGTCCAGTTCTGCTGGACTTCAATGATAAAATTCAGATCCATACACAAAAATAATGATAATAATAACAATAATAAAAGAATAATTATTTTTGAAAGAGTTTGAGAACTGTCTGTGATGAAGTGCTATAATAAACTTGAAATTTTTGGTAGATTGCTGAAATGTGTCCAGAGATTTGAAACAACTGTGTACCGACTGTTGAGACACTGGAGTAATGTTAAGAGTTCATTAAATTTAGCCGCATGATTGATTGTATGGGCAGTTATAAATGCAGCTAATCTCCTCATAATAACTATTTCGTGTTCCCAGTAGATAATTTTTGTGGTGCGACACCATAGTCTTGGACGTGGGTGCTGTCTGCAACTACATCAATGGATTACACAGCTATTTTTGAAAATCAACTTTTAATTAAGTCCCACAGTAACAACTAATTTTCCTAAATAGAAATGATCTGTCCAAATGAATTGGTTTAGATTTTGATAACCAGCTCATAGCTACATGCTTTTAAAGAGTTTTTGGGAACTGTGTTTAACGAGGTTGCAGTTCTTTCTTTGAGTTGTTTGGTATACGTTTGTGATATTATTTTCATTTATCCTCATTTATAGTTTAAAAAAGTAAAAAAAAAAAAATCTCAATACTACCAAGTATCACTGTACTTCTGAATTTCTCCAGAAACAGACTACCATGTATCACTGTACTTTTGAAGTTCTCCAGAAACAGACTGGTGAGATTTGGTAGACCAGGTAGACCACAATCTCTGTCCCTTCCTCTGTCTCTCCTCTCCACCTTTTCCCACTGGTCTGATCCCACTATATGGATGCAACTTGTCACTGGGGACTTTACCCATTGTGCTGTGACATGCCATGGAAGATGTCATTTGAGGGGTGGACAGCTCTTGTGGCAGCCCTTCTCCCCAGCTCCCAGCTGGGAGGTGTTGGGAGCAGGTAGCCCTCCCACCTTCCTGGAGAAGGGTGAGGGGTGAGGGAGGCGGGAGGCTTAGAGCAACCAAAAAGGTGCAGAGCAGAATAGGGCAGTGGTGTAATATTAAGGAAATTGTGATGATTTTAGTTGTTTTGCTAAATACCAATTTTGAAATGTTCTATTCTGTACAATAAGAATTGGGATATTGCTCTGGTACTGGCAACAAAGTAATGCCTCTGGGCATGAGCAAACATCTGTACCAGCTTTTAAACATTTAAGAGAATATTTAAACAATCACCAGAATATATTAACCTTCTTTCACATTACGTTTGTTGTTTTAATATTATTTTTTTCTGTGTTGTGGTAGCAGTAACAGTAGCAGAAGAAATTAAAACTAGTCTGGCTTCTCTGCAGTATTCTCTGCTAGGGCCAAGGCTTTTTCTCGAACCTCTAACTTATGGGTAAGAAGTGGGTGACAGATCTTCTAACGTTTAAATGAAGTCAATAAAACAAACAAGACAATTCTAAAACTGCCAGGAAAAAGAGGAGCCTAATGTAAACAATTTATCCTAATCAAGTTGTAATGAAGTTCTGTAATAGAAGAAAAATGCACGTTTCCTGCTGTGCGAGCCTTTACTGTGTAATCTTTTAAAAAGTACATTAATAAGTATTTCATTCCACTGATTTCTATATCAGTTTTGAGCTTCTTTTTGTTAGTTCTACGAATCTTAATGCTTAATAAAAACTTAGGCAAAAGCACTGTGAATCTAGCTAGAGCGGTTCACAGTAGTGCTTCTCTTAGCTTGTGGTGAGCATCTCCTCTTTCCACTCAGTCTCCATGTAGGAGACTGAGTTAAAAGGACCAAATGAGGAGCTCTTGGAAGCAGAAGGAATTGCTCAGTGTTGCCAAGCTGTCACCAACAGCACGACCCCCTTACCTGGCTCGCTGGGCTGAAGCGGGTGCCGAGCACTCGCACAAGCTGCTTCGCAGCTGCAAGGCAAAGCCGAAGAAAAGGTGACCTCCGGCAGCGGGATGGAGCAGGCATCTGTGGCGAGAATTTCTTACCTTGCTAAATCCTTCTTTTCCTGTGACAGAGAAGTATCTATGCCTTCTTGGGAAGCTTCACTGAAAAATAATTTCATTGCAGCATGAACTCCTTCATTCAACAGATAACACATGCTGTGAGGACAGGCTGAGAGAGTTGGGGTTGTTCAGCCTGGAGAAGAGAAGGCTCCGGGGAGACCTTAGAGCAGCCTTCTGGTATCTGAAGGGGGCCTACAAGAAAGCTGGAGAGGGACTTTTTACAAGGGCATATGGTGATGGGTGGAGGGGCAATGGCTTCAAACTGGAAGAGGGGAGATTTAGATTAGATCTCGGGAAGAAATTCTTTACTGTGAGGGTGGTGAGGCACTGGAACGTGTTGCCCATGGAAGTTGTGGATGCCCCATCCCTGGAAGTGTTCAAGGCCAGGTTGGATGGGGTTTTGAGCAACCTGGTCTAGTGGGAGGTGTCCCTGCCCATGGCAGGGGGGTTGGAACTAGATGATCTTTAAGGTCCCTTCCAACCTAAACACTCCTATGATTCTATAAAGTCTCTACTTTCACCCTCTTCCAAACAATTGTGATCGTATGTCTTTCCAAGCATGCTCACATAAAACATTAATTGTTCAGAGCCCTCGTTACCCTGAGGAGTTCGCTGTGTCTTACGATGACAACTCGTGTCAGCTGTACATTGTGGAGGCTCCGAGCTTGGGGAACGTGAGAGGCATTTTAGCTTACCATGCTCCTTTCCCTCTGCTCAGCTTTTCAAGGGGACTCTTACTCGCAAAGAAATGCGTGTAGTTCGCAGTGTTACTGAAAACTCTGCGAAAATAGTGGAGAGAGACACAGTGATGTTAAATGACATCATATGCAAGGTGCCAGGATTTATACATAAACATAATTATAATCAATTTGAAATATTTTTTTCTTCAATTAGTAAACACCAAAATACCGTTGTATATGTATAGCTATGAAAAACCTTTGTAGTAGGTGTCAGCTAGTCATACATCATTTTAAAGAAAAGAAATCCACGGTTCCTGAGCGCATTCTTTAATTCCTTTTTTCTCCTGGCTGCGGTATTGGCTTCCTCAGCTCCTTCCTGCGCCTGCCTGCAGTTTCACCAGCAGAACAGAGAACAGAGAGGGCAGCGACGGGCTCAGGCACGTGGATCAGGAAATTTTTGAGGCTGAAAAATAACTATTTTTCTGTTGTAACTAAGTTACAGAAAGTCTAAGCATGCTGAAGTTTCTAGTAATTTTTAAATTTGTCCATCTAACAGTCTAATTATCAAATACACCGCTTAAAGTAATACTTAGGCAGTTGCAATGGTGGGAAAACCCTGCTGTTTATTTCTGAATTATGAAAATACATTGTTTATTTCTACTACTTTAAATGTCTCCCTTTGCTAGTTTTTAGTGCTTATCAGAATTTCATCATGTTCTGATAGTGTTTATAATTTTCACCAGTATGAATGATTACTGGATACAGTGGCTTTCACGATGCTGCCTTGCACAGAATATTATCCTTGGAATATTATTTTAATACATGTGCTTTGCAGCAAATGAAATTATTTCAACACCTGTAAACTTTTAAAGACAAATATCTCTTGCAGTTCCTTTTTGGATACTTAGGTAATATCAAACCTTGTAATTCTTCAGTGATTATGAGCTCTGGAAGAAAAAGAGGCAAGCAGAAATCCTCATGGTGGAGATGAAATCTTGGATGATATCCGTAACATGAGCTAAGGGTTTGTGTTCAGAAGTCTAATATGAGACATCTGCACAGACTACTAAGAAAATTTATTGTTATTTTAGTATTTACTACATTTGTAATGCTCTTGTAGGATAAGTAACCAGATTTAAATTTCAGCTTACATATGGACTTAATATTTAGAGATGTTAGCGTTGTTGCAGTTTTTGTTTGCAACGTTATATTTCAAGTCCATTTCTAATTCTGCATTTTCGATGTATCCTGATCTGAACAGTTCACAGCTACTTCACCTTTATTTATCAAAGTTATAAAGATGGGAGGTTCAAATCATGCTGGTTGAGTTGACTGCGTTGTTAGGAGTTTGCAGTGCATAACAGGCTACTATTTGGTCTCGGTGTCGCTGAAGCTGATTTAGGTGGATGTGAACCCCAGCTGCCTGCTCCTGCCCCCGTTCAGTCCTTGGGAGGGGAATATAGTTACTTTCAGATGGATCAGGTCTATGATTTGTTTTTCTGGGCATCTGTGTGCCAGCAGAAGACACGTGGCAGTGATCAGCAAAAAAAGGTGCTGGAGAGGAGGAGCGGTGACGGCGTAAATTGACGTTGTCTGAAAGTAATTCATGAAGCTTCAGCCTGAACTGAGACACGACCCAGTGATGAGCAAACCTGCACAGCAAAATGTGTAGCCGGCATGAAGAACTCATCAGTTAGTAGTGTCACAGTGACCCAATCTTAGGAGTTTAGGTGGAGATTTAAAGTGTAGATTTTAAATTTGGTTCAGTATGGTCCAGCGGTATAATATAAAACACTTGCATGCGTTGCCTGTGAATATCCTGGACCCTGTAACGTCTGTTAACTATAAATAGAATTTTTTATATATATGTCTATAAATACCTGAAAATTTAAAATGATAGTAATTTCTCAGGTACTTTGTAGTTCTGAAGTGAATGAATATTTAAAACAACAAGAACAAAGCCCTGTATAGCATTTTAGCATTTGGGGGGCCCAAATTCAATTAAACGGGCCTGTTCTGGGTATTTCAGAAGTATTTTACTCTGATGTAACATGGTGAATTTAAAGAAATGTGGAAAAGTTTACTCCTTGTAGATCATGTATTTTAAAGCTATTTGTGGCATAATTTAGGATAAAGTTGGAGTTACGTGTGGAAAAAATGCTAAAGTGTGTTTTTCTTACCATGTAAATTTCTTGAGAGTGTGTGTAGGTTTGGTGGTGTATTCAGAAACATTGCGTGTTATTTAAGGTGTTACTTGACAGAAAGTAATTTTATTTTGTCTGTTTTTTCCTCAAGTCTAAACTGCATGTATAAAATACGTATGTTAACTAGAACTATATTCAGCGCTGTTATTGAAAAATAGTAGACCACAGGGAGGAGGTGACTTCCATGTGGAGTCAAAAAGTTCTTCTGGCGGTGGGGGCACTAATTTTGGCCTCTGTCCATCACTCAGCTGCCAATTTCATTGAATCTTGCAGGAATGTAATTCTCTTTGAGACTTACAGCTTTGCTGAATTTGGTTGAAACCAGGCTATAAGCTCTAGAGGTGTAGGTGAGGACTGATTGACAAGGAACTCTCATTTCTTTAAGAAATGGAACTCAAAAGCACAGGAATATTTTATTCTGTGTAAGTTTGTTAATTGCCCAGTCTTTGCCTGAGTCAGACCAGCATGCAAAATAATACGGTCAGCAAGAAGAAACTAATTGTAAGGCTTTTTTGATTTCTGGGATTAAGAAATGAGGATCACTTCAGCTAATGGGTGAAAGCTGGCAAGAATAGATTTTGTAGGAAACAAAATTTCAGCTTCAAGTGTTTGAGAGAATATTATTCCCTGATAAAAATCTACTCTGGTCAAAGCTGAATTACGAGCACCTTTGTATAACTTGCGAATGATGAAAACAACACAGGAGAAAAGTTGCAGTTGTCCAGAACTGGGCATTTTAAGTACAGGAAATTTATAGCTGAAATCACGCTGATAAGAAAACCATGAATGCTAAGGGAAAGGAAAAATGAGGCAAGGCAACTAAAAAGATATGATAAAATCAGGAATAAAAATTAGCATTGGTGCTTAGAACTTAGATTAGGGAATTGACTGAGAATTAGGTAAGTTTGATGATTTGATAACATCGTGCTTTTAATTACAGTCACTTATATTCGTTCTGTGGTTGTGAATACCCTGAAAAGTTGTATTACACTCAAAGAGTTGTAAACTGAGAAAGGTGAAATAGCTGCTAAGTCCCTATAGAAGTACCAAAATACCCCAAACAAAAACAACCTGACACAAAATCGACCTCAATTACAGATATATGAAAGAATATCTGCATTATTTTTGTCAAAGTCATTTGAGCAGAAACAGATGGGTACAAACCACACAGTCTGTAACAGTTAATCAATCATTGGGATATTTTACTCATTTACTGGGAATATTTGCATCTGTAAAAACAGTAATGAACGCAAGTGGTTGCAAGATGAAGTTATTGTTCAGAAGGGCAAATCAGCTTTTGAAATCTGTTTGCATTCTAAATTTTACTCCAACATCTACTTGATTGAATTGCAATTTTATTACTTAAGCACTAGTCTAAGCTATTTATTATTGCATTAAGGGCATAATGTATATCTAGATTTGTTACATTTTGTGGTGTTCTTTGTTCCAAGCAATTGGATATTTTTCTATCTAATTCGTGTTAATTTTTGTTAATTTACCATTGATTTAGATTTTTCAATAATCCAGGGGAAAAATCACAGAATCACAGGATGGTCAGGGTTGGAAGGGACCTTCAGAGATCATCTAGTTCAACCTCCCTGCCAAAGCAGGGTCACCTAGATCAGGTTGGACAGGCAGGTTTTGAATATCTCCAGAGGAGGAGACTCCACAACCTCCCCGGGCAGCCTGTTCCAGTGCTCTGTCACCATCAAAGTAAGGAAGTTTTTCCTTATGCGCAGATGGAATTTCCTGTGTTCCAGTTTGTGCCCATTGCCGCTTGTCCTGTCGCCGGGCACCACTGAAAAGAGTCTGGCCTCATCCTTTTGACACCCGCCCTTTAGATATTTATAAGCATTGATGAGATCCCCTCTCAGTCTTGTGTTCTACAGAGAGAAAAATTGCTTCTTTTCTTAGTGTAGTTCAGTACAGTGTAGTTCTATGTAAAGTCTGTATGCAAATGCAGTTTGCTAGGCTGTTCTAGGATCTACTACTTCACCAACTCACAGAGGAGTTGAGGTTGGAAGGCACCTCTGGAGATCAGCTAGTCTAACCTCCCTTCTCAAAGCATGGTTTGGTGAAGCAGGTTGCTCCAGGCTTTGTTCAGTTGACTTCCGAGGACCTCCAAGGATGGAGGCTTCACTGGGCAGCCCATTCCAGTGCCTGACCACTTTCACAATCAAAAAGTTATTTCTCAGATTTAAACAGAACTTCATGTGTTACCACTTGTGCCCATTGCCTCCTTTCCTGTTACTGGGTGTCACTGAGGAGAGTCCAGCTCAGTCGTCTTAATTCCCCCACCAGGAATTTATTTATACGTGTTGCTAAAATTCCCCCCTAGGTCTTCTCTTCTCCAGACTGAACAACCCCAGTTACCTCAACCTCTCCTCCAGGCTCATGATCATCTTTGTGGTCCTTTGCTGAACACTCTCTGGCCTGTTCTTATATATATATAAAAATATGAATTTTCAGTCTCACGAAGCCTGTTCTTCTCCAGGAGATTGCCTATTAAAGCATTAACTGTATTAATTCTCTTTGTACTCAGTGTTTTTGGTGAGGTATTGGTCAAGAACATACTCTCCTAATTTTTGCTTCACTCCATAGTTTCAGAACACCCTTTGTTGGGAAGGAGGTTTATTTTGTTATGAGATCTCTGAAGAATTTGATCAAATGCCATAGGTTCCTGCACCAGTCTTAACCACAATTAACCTTGTACAAGTTAGAGACTGTTTGTATCTGAAAGGCAGAGAAATTTGAACTATTTCAGTTTCCAAGTGCCTGAGCACCATGAAGGATTACAAGTGACCGTGTGACTCCACTTCATGTCTAATCGCCCTCACAGCAGGAAGGGATTGAGTTGTTCTTGTGTCCGGCCTTACTGTGTGTCTGTCTTACTCCTGGTTCTCGGACAGAGACAAGCCGAGTATTTAAACAGAGCTGAACATACGCTTCTACTGAGTGGTAAATGTTTTGGATTTATTTTATGGAGAATTTTCTAGATTCCCTGCTTTGAAAAGCTCTAAGAAGGCTTTCTAGTTCAGAAGCAATAGGAAGCCTTTAAAGATAGAGCTTTTCTCTTTGATCTACTTGTTCTTTCCTATGAAAAGTTTTCATTAGTCAAATTCTTGACTTTCAAAAATTTGTAGAGAAATTTTCTTTGTGATTTCTTTGTGGCTATTGGAAAAATAGGATCAATATAACTGCAAATATTCCCTGATAATTAGAAATGAACTATAAAATCTGCCAAATGGCTGTTGGTTGTTATCTTAAAACACAATCATGAAAATCAAGGTTTCAAAAGTCGTGAAAGTTCATGTCCACCCAGGCAGGCCTAATGTGGCAAGACTTGCCCTGCTGAGGATGTACTGATTTTCTCAAGAGGCCTCCAAAAACAAAGCAAATCTAGAAAATAAAAAAGCCCCCAAACCTCCAACTGTCAAAGTATTAAAGTCATGGTTGGGGCACTTAAAGCTGAGCTATGTCAGGAAATGGGAAATGCGGCATTGTCACGTGGTGTGTAAACCGAGAATTTACCATGTCTCTTGGCAAAAATCTTCTCTTGTAGGGACTAATCACTGAAGCTGTTAATTTTTCCTTTATTGGTCAGAATTCCAAGTGTAACCTACTCCAGAAAGTCAATGTCTTTGTGTTTCTCCTAATGTTTGACTGTACTGATGCCATGTATCAAGGTACAGTTTTAGGAGACAGATGCTCGATTGTGCGAAGCAGGGTGTGTGTGAACGCCTGTGCCGCTGAGCAGAACACAGACCTCAGGTAGGAACATGTTGCAGAAGCACCAAGCACGATCCTCCTAATGAACCACACCAAGCCTCTAGCTTTTATGCTTTTTATTCCCACACTGGTAAGTGCAAAATAAGGAAAAAAAGCTGCTACAAAAAGCTTTTGTTGAAGAAGATACATCTAAATGTTATTTTCAGAATCATAGGAGGTTGGAAGGGACCTTTAAGATCATTGAGTCCAACCATCAACCTAACACTGCCAAAGCCACCACTGAACCATGTCCCTCAGCACCACATCTGCCTGTCTTTTAAATACCTCCAGGGATTCCACAACTTCCCTGGGCAGCCTGTTCCAATGCTTGATAACCCTTTGGGTGAAGAAATTTTTCCTAATATCCAGTCTAAACCTCCTCTGGCACAACTTGAGGCCGTTTCCTCTTGTCCTGTCACCTATTTCTTGGGAGAAGAGACTGACCCCCACCTCTCTACAACCTCCTTTCAGGTAGTTGCAGAGAGCGAGAAGGTCTCCCCTCAGCCTCCTTTTCTCCAGGCTGAACAACCCCAGTTCCCTCAGCTGCTCCTCATAAGGCTTGTTCTCCAGACCCCTCCCCGGTTTTGTTCCTCTTCTCTGGACACACTCCAGAAAGTCAATGTCTTTCTTGCAGTGAGGGGCCCAAAACTGAACACAGTATTCAAAGTATATAAAGATATATATAATCTCGATTTATATGTATTATATTTGAGAACATAAAGATGATGCTTACACCCTCCTCCTCCTTGCTTCTGATGCAGTGTCTTGGTGGTCAGTGGAGGTGTGTCATTGACTTCAGTTAATTTGGGGGCATTTCATTTTAGTCCTACTACTGAGTAACAATAATTTAAGAATGAGCTGTCTCTAAGGAATCATCATGTTTTTCAATTCTATTTATCCCCTTTAAGCGTAGGTTATGCATGTGATACTCTATATGTCTCTGTACTGAGCAGTTGAGTCCATAGTGTTATCCAACCAGATGTGTGGGGAAAAGATAAGCTTGCTTGATTTAAATGTGCCTTCCAATATGGGGAAAAAAAAAAAAAAAGACTTGATTTTTAAAAAGTTGTTATCTTTAGAATATTTGTTGTGCTTCATTCTGAGTATTTGTTTCGGGAAGGTAGTTTCTTGTTCATGTGGTATGTTGGCTGGAGTTTCCTCCTGCTCTTTTCCTCCTCTTTTAATTATTATTACTAAGCCAGATGGGTATCTTTTTAAAATCGGGAAAGAGCAACCCTCCCAAATAATTTGATGTCTCTGTAGTCCTAAGGTATTGTACTTAGTTTCTACGTATATGTATTTTTGTGTGTGTGCTTTTTTCCTAGTTAGATCCTATCTGAAATGAGAAGGCGGCTGTGTGGCAGCCTAACAGAACGAGGTTTTGCAGCTGATAATTGAAGGTTTACGTTTTATAGCCTGGGAAGTGACTTAGAGACCTGGGAGCACCAGAAGATACAGAGTAGGACTGGAGGTGTGTCCCCATTGCTTCTTGTCGGAGCCACCTGCCAGTTGTGTTTCAGAGGGTTGATTAGTTTGAGAAATGAGCCTGGACCAGCTCTTCCAACGTGATATCCTGTAAAAGAGCTCTTCACTTTTTTAGGAAGGCGCAATAGTAAGGTATTGCTATTTCATTTGTCAGTTACTTTTTTATACTTCAGTCTCTCAAGTGTTGTGCATCCTTGAAAGCAGTGGGCTCCTGTCAAGAGCTTCAAGAAAGGCTCTTTCCTGGCTCTCTTACTGCATGTTTTAGATTTGTTTGCTGTGATTAAGATAATACGAAAATCAGGGGAAGAGACTTGACAAGTGTTTTTTAAGAAAACAAATGAAGGGTGCTAAAGTGCTTAACTTATATGTATATATATGGAATTTGTGAACTAGAAAATGAAGAGTTTAATTTTCTCTTTTACTCTTGCATGCTCTTCTGAGACTGACAGGTGCTCCCTGTCTTGGCTCAGTTACCTTCTACATTTGCCAATTGCAATCATTTAATCGTGATCAAACAACGGTGCTTTAATGTGAATCTATATAATCTCTTGTTTAATAACACATACTAGTGTTTCTTTTGATCTTATCAGTTTAGAGATTGCTTGAGGCTTGCTGGCAGAAAAAAAAATGAGAGCCTCTAACAGCTGAAGTGGTGTAGGTGTAACTAAATTGGCCACGTGCCCAATAAGGATCTGACGAATTGTTTTCTACATTTTCTTGAAGCCTGTCAATTTTAAAGCAGCAGCAATGTTGCATTGCTTCAGAAGTTACCTCATATAAACTAGAAAAATAATCATTATGTGGATGACCAAGATTATGACAATAGTTTTTGCCCGTACTTTTGATAGCTCATGAAATTCTCCCCAAATAACGGTGGATTGTAAGTAGAGAAGGACACCACGTGATATAACGGTTTTGATTTAACAGGATTTACTATAGAAAGAAGGTAAAACATTGCATAATTTGAAATGTCCAGAGAGAGATGGTTCCATTTTAGGATTATCAATTGGTGTATGTCTTCTGGGATCACAAGAAATCCGAGCTTGGTAAAAGACAACCACCATTTTCCGTAAGTCATTATGCTTTTGTACAAAACCAGATTACCTGTTTTCAACATGAATTACCTTTATATCTTTGTTTTAAAAACTTGAATAATGATGTTTCTGTGCAGGACCTATGTGACTTCTTTAATAAGCAATGGCAACACTGAGAATCAAATAGCTCATTTTTGCTACTCACTGCAGTTCTTAGGAACTGAAGGGTGCTGTTGGTAGAGAAATAAGGGATGTTATAAAGATTACTACTTAAAAGGTAATTGAAAAAAAACCCACAATTTTTCAATTAATGTGTAAAAGAGAGGTAGTGTATGACTGCAGAGTAATTAAACAGTGCCAAATTTTATACGTATTCGCACCCAGCAGGTACTGAGAGTAATATTTGATTATGGCGTATGTGTTTTGTTAAATCTGTGTCAAATCTTGGACTCGGAGTATCGGTCCTTCCAGACCTGTACGTGCTTGAGGAAAATCAGAGTGCTTTGCATTTCCTGTTGGCTCCTTCTGTCTCCATGGGGGATTGAAATATAAGGAGTTTGTGGCTAAATACAGAGATAAGTTGCTCAAAACACCCTGGCCCTGGCTAAGGGACTGTTTGGTCCCCTGAGGTGCCATCTGTGAGACACAGAAAGGACCAAGGGACTCTGAGACAGAGCAAGTGGGATGGTTGCAATAGTGCCGGAGCTGTTGCAGGATTTGGGAGTATATTTTTCCCTCCAATCTTCACTATATTTTCACTACAGCCTTAACAGGCCGTCGGACAAATCTGAAGTATGAATTATATTCAATACTGAAATTTAAACAAAAAGCAGTGGATTCAGAAGCTTTTGCTGAGGTATGTACAAATACATGTTTTGGTATATGTAGTGCATTCATTTAAAAAACACACGTGAATAATACTGTTTTCATGAATGCTGACCCCACAGGACACCGTTATAAGTATCCAGTCATTTACTGGTTAAGACTGGCCGGTGAATCTCACCACCTTGTGCATCAGGCGTACAACTCTTGGTACACAAAACAGTCTGATCGTATTTGGTAAATTAGTCTTGCTAACCAGAGAAAAAGTTGCCATCTTACTTGTCTGAATTTGACAGACTTCAGATTCTAGCCATCATATGTTGTTTTTTCTACCAAATTAAAGAATCGTCTTTACTCATCCAGGCTCTTGTAGTAATCCTCCAGCCACCTCCGTATCTTCTCTTGAATAAGGCAAAAATGTTGAGATGCAAGTCATGTATTCTGGCCATCGAATTGCTCTTTGTAGCTGCCTCTTCTGTTATATATATATGTTTTATATGCCAAGCCTGTTGCCGCTAGAATCTAGTCGTAAGCGTTTGCTGCAGCCTTCCTCTGCACCACGTCAGAGCGTAAGTGCTGTTTGCAGCCGCCAGCTCCGGCGGTGCGGCTGCTGTTGTTCGCAGCTTGTGGGTTTAGGGCCAAAGTCCTGCCCTTTGGTCCCATAGAGGTGGAGATGTAACTGTCACACGAAAGAACTGCCGTGTCAGCTAATGGTGACTAATTCCGTCGGGTAGTTATTTACTATGAAAATTTCTTGCCTGGGACATTAAAGAATAATAGAAAATAACTACTTACATTAGTAAGAGTGATCATCAAATTTTAAGGGGCTGAACAAAATGCAACATGGCACCTATTTTCACATGACTTCTTTTTGTATGACTTCTGGTATTTTGTCTAATTAATCAGAAAGATTCTGTGATTTCCATCACATTTAACTACTATAAAAGAATAGAAAATTTTATGCTTTTTAACCAGATATTTATTATTAGAAAAGAACAGCGTATCAATTTTATACAGCCAGTTCATGATTAGGACACTAGAGTTTACATAAATGTAAAGGAGATATTCCATGCACATTTATTTCCTTGATCTTGGAATATAAGGCCATTAGGTTAGTCTGCATGCCTATTTCCATTATTTTAATATTTTTTTTTTTATTAGAAGGGAGCTTGTTTAAGGGATAATCTCAGTGATAAGAGCTGTAGAAAGCATTTTTATTGGAGCAATAACATGTCTTGAAATAAAATTTAGGAACCATAAGCAACACTTGACAAATTTCTGTGATTTGCACCAATATGTAATTACAGTGCTGCTTGTGTAGTTCTGTGGATTTACAGTTAAAGCTAGTTGGTGGTTTGTTTTTTTTTTTTTAATTAGACCAATTTAATATGTATGGAAAAAACCCAGAGTGGCTTTTGGGCCTAACAAAATCCTTCCTCATGTCTGAAGTAGGGGTAAATCTGAAGAGTGGATTGTGTACTCAAAAGTCCGATGGTGCGTGTTCCTTCATCCCTGGTAGTGTTAGCTGATACAATAAAAGGTATTACAGCTACCATACTACTATTCCTCTAGGTGTCTAAAGGTGAAAGGGTGCGTCTAACCTCTCTCAGCAGAGACAGCAACAAGCTCGTCTGTGGAAAAATGGCTTGCTTTAAGGATTAAAAAAATATGCAAAATAGTTCTTTTTTCCAGATCATATATTTTAAGAGTAAAAATCTGTGACCACTACACATATATACCCAGTTACATATCTATATATATATATCACAAAATGATTGTAAAACTGAAAATATGTATTAAAAAGTAGTCATTTGAGAAAGCAAGCACATATTAGTATTAAATCCTTATTACTCTGGCCATACTTGTGGAAATATTCATTAGTGATTGATTTTAAAATGTATAATGGTAAGTAAGTTCACTTTCTCTTTTTTGTAACTTTTGGAAGAAATTGGCTCAAGTAATAATTATTGGAGAGACTTCTTTTAACTGAGTTTTTAATTTTCTGTGATTTTTACCAATAAAAGTTTCCTCATACAGACCGTAGCTGACAGCTCTTTCTTCTGTAGCACACAGCCTTCAGGAACGAGGAGTAGTAACTTTATTTTTTTATCATCCCGTGTAGATACAGCTCTCACGTACATTGCAAAGTGGTTGATCAAGAAGGTGATGGCTTTTCGGGCTTCATGAGTACGCTTGAAGCCGAGTGTTGATGTGCCAGGGGCTGGAACAGCCTGAGGTCTTCTGTGAGCCGGGTTTAACACTATTCAGTGTTGAACTGTGGCTCCGACACCCCAAATGCTTCTGCCAGCTGATATCACCAATCTGTCCCTTTTCCCTCCTCCTGTCTTCATTTGCGTAGATTATGTGTATCTTCAGTGCTTTTTTCTTTTTAATTACAAGGTCTGTGTTACTTTATCCCAGACTTCAGCCCCGTTCTTTACTCTGTCTGGGAGAACCAGCAGAGACTTTTTAACCCCGGGAAATCTGACTGCAATGAAAATGCTTAAGGAAAATACACATAACCTTTGGATTAGGTAATATGCATGAAAATTCAGAATACATGAGACTGGAGAGCAGTTTGAAGAGTTTTGTCAGTGTTATTTTTCCTTTCTCTGGTCCAAGATTTCTATCTGGCTGCAAGGGCAAGTCATCTGTGAGCTGCTGCTGGTGTTACTGGAGCTGCTGGTAACTGCTTTCAGCCGGAGCCTTTTGTTTTGCGCTCGGAACTGGGAACTGCTGAATGTCGCTTCGTGATGCTGTTTGAATGAGGGCTAAGCTTTTTTGGGGGGAAAAAAAAAA
>VYXH01010600.1:105483-179018 GCA_013397275.1 Burhinus bistriatus
GTGTTTAAAAGTCGTGTAGATGTGGTGCTTAGAGACATGTTTTAGTGGCAGACCTGGTCGAGTAGGGTCAATGGTTGGACTGGATGATCTTAAAGGTCTTTTCCAACCTAAACGATTCTATGATTCTATTCTATGATTCTACATCTGTGGTGTTGTGTCCAGTTCCGGGTTTCCCAGTACAAGACAGACGCAGACATACTGGAGTGAAGGGCCATAAAGATGATTAAGGGTTTGGAGCATCTCTTGTACAAGGAGAGGCTGAGGGAGCTGGGTGCTTTAGCCTGGAGAAGAGACAGCTCAGAAGGAATCTTAATGATGTGTGTAAATATTTGTTAGGTTGTTATCAAACTTATTTAAAAAAAAAAAAGGGGTAAAAATGGAATAAAAGAAAAAAGGGCAAGAAAAAGAGACTATTTAGTGAAGTCAATGTTTCTAATAAGCAAAGGCACGCTTGCCCCCGCCCCCCAAAAACTGGTTCTTTGCTATTTCTCACTTCTTTCTCAATATCATTGCTCAGGCCATCAAGGCTTCTTGTCCCTTCTGTCTCCCAGAAGTGGCATCCAGAGAATTGATGACTGTTGTTTGAATGATTAAATATGGTTTGAACTTTGGAGGGTTAGGGCAGATCTTTTTAAATAGAATTTGGGTTTAAATGTAAGTCTGCTGTTGTTGGTAGTTTGAACTCAAATATAACATTTTATATATTTTTTTTTATTCATAACACTTTAATGATTTAATATAAAATTATTTCAGATGTTCACATTTTTGATGCAGAACAATAAAATACAATAGTACTGATGAAGGAAAAGGAAAAAAAAATGGGTATTTTACACAGTAAACATTATAATGTCTTGTGTGACCTAATTTTAAGTCACATGCCAGAGGACTTAGAAAAGGGAAATAGTCTCATTGTAAGATTTTTTTTTTTCTCTAAAAGTCATTGTAAAATTTTCCTATTCAAATTTTTATCACACTTTCTGATCTGTATCAACACGCAGCAACCTACTGTTCTGTGTGCTTATAACCTTCAAATACTCAGTGCTGCCAGCATTTCCATTTCTTTTCATTTAAGCTATCTGTATCCTATCGTGATTAAAACTTCTTGAACCCTTGAAAATAAGTGCAAGTGTTTTCTGAAGTACTTGCAATTTTTCTGCAAGATTTTTGCCTCCTGAGGGATGGTATGAATATTGGCCAGCGTCTCTAGAACAAAACAGTATTTTCTCACTCTCGAGCTTTACCCAGTCACAAGTGGTGTTCCTCAGGGCTCAGTATTGGGGCGAGTTCTCTTTAATATCTTTACCAATGATCTGGACGAGAGGATCGAGTGGAGCACACCCTCGGTAAGATTGCAGACAACACTAAGTTGGGTGGGAGTGTTGATCTGCTTGAGGGTAAGACGGTCCTACAGAGGGATCTGGACAGGCTGAATCGATGGGCCAAGGCCAATGGTGTGAGGTTCCACAAGACCAANTACCCTGGAGGTATTTGAAAGACTGGTAGATGTGGTGCTGAGGGACATGGTTTAGTCGTGGTTTTGGCAGTGTTAGGTTGATGGTTGGACTTGATTATCTTAAAGGTCTCTTCCAGCTTAGATGATTCTGTGATTCTGTCTGGCAAAGATGGCATGGATTAAGGCAGGTTATGAATTTAAAGCGTAGTATAGCTGTTCCTGAAACACCTGTACGTACAAGCAGTTCTACAGTCAAGGTGCAACAGCTTGTTGTTGTCTCAAGGAGAATGGCTCCATGCTTTCTCTCCTTCTCTGTTCCTGGCACTGAGGTCCCCCTCCTTCCTTTTTGCTTGTACCTGCTCTGGTGTTTTTACACCCTTCTAGTCATCTCCTTATCTCAATAAATGGGCAGAAAACTCTCCAAAGTTTTGATTAACTTTTTTTTTTTTTCCTCCTTGAGTTCATTTTCTTCAGCATTTTTGAGTCACTCTGCAGGTGGTAAGGAGGAGGTAAGAGCACTGAGCCCCAGCAGAGAGGATGGGAGAAGTAGGACATTCCTCTCTCAGAGCTGGGGAGGTGCTAAATTTGCTCAATGGCTCGTTTATAATCTAGAGCAAGACTGGATTATTTAATTCTATTGTTTTATTATTTATTTTTTTATTCCAGGCTATTTTAAGTGGCATAGTTTGCTGTGTTTGTTGCCCCACTACCCTGGTTTGGATTTCCTATTTTTTTTTAACTTCTACAGGAATGACTCGAAGTCCACTAGAAACAAGAGAATCCTTTTTGGTGAATTCAGACAAGCTTTAATTCTGGCTCATCAGGCATATAAATAAAGTGTAACTTTTATGGTAACAGTTGTAAAATCTTCCCGATCCAGAACATGCAGTAGTAGTGTGATGGTTACTGTAATAACACTCTTTCTCCTTCTTGTAGGTCCTTTTGTTCTGCATCACAGCTGCTCTGTTCATGTTCTTTTTCAGGTATGTTGCTAGTATATCTACTTATGTTTGTAAAGATTATTTTAAACAGCATTTCTAAGAGCTTACTTGATTTTTTGGTATTCATCTGAAAACTTGTATATTCTCAACTCAAGCTTTCTGAATTGCATAGAGTGCTTCCATGGCATTAAAAACCCAGTGCTGTGAACATAATTAGGCTAAAAAGGGAAATCCTGAGTTAAATGCTTTAAATCTTTTGGAGATTATACTGATTACATAAGGAGCCTCCTCTCATCTCATAATTAAGACCCTGGAGATCTAATATTACGTAGGATGAAAATGGCTGAAAATACTGCTTTTCATATAAGTTCTTAAATAGCTTACGGCAGGGAAGATAATATTTTTTTCTTCTGGTGAAAACAGAGCGGAACAAGAAAATGAGATTTTCTAGTCTTAAATAATATCAAATTTTTGACATGCATGCAGGTGCAACTAGCTTCTTTTAGAGTAAACTAGTTTCACGTGTGTTTTCACAAGTTATCAGTTGTAATCCTTTTTTAAAACATACAGCTGGGGTCGGATGAGACTCATTTTAATAACTTCTCTCTCTCTCGGTTTGCAAGATATATGTGATAAATCATTTACCTTGTTATTGTTTCCCTTTTAAATACCAGACCCCTCAAATTTTCTTTATTATATCTCAAGCTGGAAAGCTGCATGCTAAAGTAACCTTTGACTACAACCCTTTGACTTAGAATTTTCTGTGGCATGTAGCCATCTATGGTTCTTCAAGCCATATGATCCCCTGGTAATTGCAGAACTCTGGAAGCTGCAGCTTGTTTTTTCATAATTGCATTACTTACAAATTACTTATGGATACTGGCCAAGAACAGTCTGTGGATACGGGAAAGCTATTATTTTAAAGGATTCGAAGAAGCATTCCTCCTTTCATCTACCACCCGTTAAGATCCTCATATTGGCAGTCTTCTCCTTGTTTAATTTTCTTCCACTTCCCAGAGTCATGGCGTAACAACCTTGGAGAATTTGACTTGTAAGGTTGAAGTTAGACACCTGTCTGTATGAATGCTGGTTAAACCAACCCAAAACACTAAAGTGCTGGTCAAAGCTAGAAATGTATGATTTTGGAGGAAGCTAATTGTCTCCTGTTTATGTCTTTGGTAATGGGGCAGTGTTTTAGAGACAACCTGGAAGTGAAATGAGAACTGACCAGAGCCCAGAGGTACTTGGTGAATTCCTCCTTGACCTGATGCAGCAACGCTGACAGTTGGATGGGCTCCAAACCACTTTCTTTTCTAAAATTAATCCCTCCGTGCCAGGCTTGATGGTTATCCTGTTGAGCAATCATCAGCAACATTTAATTTCTTTGTCTCTGGTGTTGTAACGGGACTTAAAACACAAGACCAGGAGGTTATAGGTCCATTAGTTTAATTCTCAGGGGGAAAAAAAAAAAAATCAAAATAATTTTTGTTTATAAACACAAGCAAAAACAGTAAATCAAAGAAGATTTATCAAAAAATAATTAGCACAGACCAATTTCTTTTTTTTTTTTTTTCCTGAGTGTAATTGGTATTGTGATTAGAACTTCTTCACAGTGATTCATGTGGTAATTTCCTAAAGTAACTCGGTATAGATGGTCTGTGTGAAAATACCTCTGGCTCCAAAGCACAGAACCCCCAGGATAATATGTGGACAGAGTTGTTGTCAGAGGCTGACTCTCAGACAGGGGGTGTATTGACTGTGTTGATAAGCACCCACTCAGGTCCTTGATTGTTTAATATTTTTATATTTAAATAATGATAAAGATAACAGTGAAAATGGTTATTACATGTGCAGGTAAAACTGCTGGCTAGGAGCTGCCATTACTTTGCAGAACAGACTTGGAATTCAGATGGGTGCAAAAACTGGAGCTGTGATCTGAAAAAACTATAAAGCTCCTTAGTAATGACAAGGTTGAGGTAACACATTTAGAGATAAGGAGTTGCGGGGAATCACACGGTTTGGGAGCAGTTCACTGAAAAAACACCCAACAGTAGTTGCCGCATGCTGCCTGCTGAGTGCGAGTCAACAACGTTGCATTCCTGTAATAAGGGAAATGCCGTGACGGAATGTATAGAGCTTGTGAGGTACATAAAGTTGTCTTCTTGCTGTACTTAAACTTTAAGAAGTTCTTAGTGCGTTTTTGTGTCCTTTTTGATTATTACACACCAAGAAGAATACTGAAGAGGCAGAGAAAAATCAGTTTCTCCTCCAGTGATCTGGAGTTTGGAAAACATGGTTTATTTAGAAGGATGGATTGTGGTTGTTTAATTAAAAACAAAATAAATAAGGGATGGAATAACTGTCGTCTTGTACATACAAGACCACTGAAAAGAGGAAGAGAATAAACAGTTCTCGCTGGCTGTGATAGAAAAGATAAGAGATAACAGAGCAAGACAATTCTTCCTACAATAATAAACTGCAGCACGGATGAATTCACTGAGATAGTGAGGAAGGAAATCTTAAGAAAGAAGTGGTGAAAAGATTCCCTGGTGAGGCTTCGGATTGTCTATCCTTTCAGGTCTGTAGGAACAGATTTTGGGTAATATAGGTATTACCACTTAGGGAAAGGAGTATTTGACTTCCTCAGTCTCTTCCACTTTTTGATGCACATCAATGGCTATCATATGGTGACCTATTTGATGTAATAAGCTGTCAAAGACAGTGGCCAGTAAAGTCTTTGGAGGAGGATAACCTTGCTGTGCTTTGTTGAATGCAACTTGAAAGATTTACCTGGAAAAAAATCCAAATTACAGCTCTCTGCTGTGGAAATGACCATGTCTTGTAAAATGTATGGAATGAGGATAGGAGGGCAGGGAAAACGTCAGTGGTCCAGGCGAGCAGGGGCATCTCTGAAAATTCATAGGGGGAGAAATGTGTCTCCTCTACCACACTGAATTAAAAGCGTTATTCCAGAATTTCTAGTCGCAGAAAGATAATAGGAGAGGAACAACAACTTAGGGAGAAGACAGACAGCAGAGAGGTCACTTGATCGGTCCTCGAAGTTTTTATTGAGTTTGTCTGGACTGGGATTGTGAGTTGGTCATTGTCTTATCCCATATGTGAGTTCATCATTGATTCCTTTCAGTAAGATTTTGAACAGCCCTTGAAGGAATCCCCTATGGATCTATCCAGAGCCCTGGGGGAGGCAATCTTCCCATCTCCATTGTTATCTAAAATAGAAAAGAATTGGGAGAGTTGTTAAACTGCATTTCCTCTGCTTAATGATTTAAAATCTCTTCAGCCTTTTCCTAATCATAAGCAGATCAAACTTACAAAATCATGTTAGAATTACAGTACCTTCAGAAAAGTCTCAGAAAAACACCTTACGCAAAGTCAGATCTGCTTGGCTTGTAGAATATTTTTCCGATCGAGTATAAAATGCTGTTTACTGCTAAGAAGCATTTATTGACACTCTCAAGGGTGGCTTTTTGTCCTCCCCAGCCCACCAAAATGTTCTAAAAGGTGCTGAGAGCAGTAGCACATTTTTGGTCACCAAGATCCTATGTAGTCCCTTTCGTCATTGAAGATAAAATCCTACTATCTAAATTGTGTAATCTGAAGCTTAAAACCTTTCTGAAAAGACACTTAATGTCAGCATAGCTACCAAAATACAACTGATGCTTGAGAGTCAAATGACACAAGGAATAAAAGCAAAGTAGTCTTTCTTTTCTGAGTTTGTATAAATTGCCTTATCTGAGGCTATTGTTAAGTTTTTTGAACTTAAAAGTGATTAATGTCCCCAGTCAGTCGCTCTGGTTGGCACTTGCATTCCTGGCGGCTCCAGGCTTAACAATTTAGCCGCTGTTTTTGCTGTGTGTAGTGCCGAGCTGGGTCGTTTTCCTTGCGCAGCTCGTAGTGTGATGCAGTCGCTGACATCGGCGCAATGAGCCAGCGGTGGTAAGCGACTGGGATAAGCGCGGGAAGCAGAGATGCTCTTCAGCATTCACGTGGACTTCTGTCATTTTAAAGTCACTGGCTTAAGGCGATCTTAAGGTGGCTTAAGGTGATCTTTGCTGAACCTGTGACGTGAAAAGTTATTTGGGTTGGAAAGTTCAAAACTGTCTTCTTCGTGGAGGAATTAAGGTATATTCTGTACATCACACAACTTCCAGGTGTCTTTCGGGTTGCCATGTTGTTAACAGCCTGTTAAATTGAGCTTGGTTGGTGTTGCTTCTGGATGGCAAGCTCTCTGGTTTATAGTTATCCACTAAAAGAGAACAAAATCAATATGGCACGTATTTGTGACGTGATCATACCTCTCCCCTGGTGTGGGTGCTTTCCTACCCACACCGTTAGGAAATAGTGCTGTGAAAGGCGTATGGATCTTGGTCTACGGAAGTATAGGCAAGTTCTTCTCTATTTATTTGAGTATTTCCTTTTCTAGCATGATGAATTTTCTCAGTATCTCATTGTAATGTCTGTCTTGAATGTGTTTCAGAACAAATTCTGTAATGGTCCCTTGGTCGGGCCGTTATAATTTACTGATGCTTCTCTCTGACTGCCAACCCTTACACATCTGATTTCTGCCTCAAAGGCAGCAGAGAGGCTCAAAAGCCTGTGTAATGGATCTGGCGGAGTTTATTATTAACAAAAAAAAAAAAAAGTTCAGATAATCTTCCTATCATTTGGTATAGAAAAGGTTTCTCCAATTGTAAAGTGAATGCCCTTTACCCTCTGTTGGAGGGCTTTGTCCTCACATCGTGTTGACGTGCTACCCCTGATCCTCCCAGCCCATCCCGATGGCAGATGTGTCACACTAGTTGAAAACTCCACCAGGCAGCCTTGCTATTTATCACTGGGGTTTCCCCAAAATTCTGTTGGACTGTTCAAATGTTGTTGCATCTACTACAGGACAACAAGAAAAAGAAGATGCTAAATCTCAAGGGTAAAGAAGTGAGGTTACCAAACTGAAATGGTAGAAGAAAAACCAGGAATAATTACTCCAGAATAGGTAAAGTGAGAAGGGAGTCAGAATGAAAGGAAAATTCAGAAGAGCAATATAGAAAGAAAGACAATAGGAAGAGGGAAGGAGAGAGTGCCTGGAGAGGGGAAAAATAAGATTACGTCAGCAGAGAGGACAAAAAATAGAAGAATATACTAGGAAAATAGCAGCTGTAATGGAGATGATAGGTTTACAAGCAACAACGTTATATTTACAGACAGACGAAGAGAATTTTAGTGTTTTCTTTTTTTTTTTTTTTTTTTTTTTTTTCTCCTTTCTTCCATCCTCTTTTTCTGGTACTTTTCTCCTAATTTATGCCTCTGTTTTGTCTCAAAATGCTCTACTCAACTCCACTGAAAGTGATGAAATTATTCATCATTCGTTTGTGGATAATTGTAGTATATGGTAACTTGCATAGTGCAGTCTCCCAAAACATGTATTTAATGCACACGTTTAGGTACCCACAGTTGAAACAGGATTCTTTCTCCTTCCACCTTTTTATTTTTTTTTCTTCACAAAAACTTACATACAGAAGTGTGTCTGGGGAGAGGAACATTCCCATATCTTTAGGAATTCATTTTCAGGTGACATTGAACTCCACTGGGAACTTAATACTCTTCGCTTACTCAAAAAAATGTCATATGATGTCATGTATGATTCGTTTAAAAATGCAGTATTTTTTTAAAGTGTCTTGGTAGAAAAGAACACTTCTCTTTAATGCTTCTATTTTTTAAAAAAAAATTACAGTTTGCATGGAATTAAGGTTATGGGTGGAAAGGTTTTGATTATGCCATGATTTCATGTCATCTTATTTCAGTTCAAATAATTCATGGTACTTTCTGTCCAGAATACTCTTTTAGAATAATTGAATAGAGTAAAATGAACAAGCAGGAGGAATCTCATAATTCATAAAATAAATATTTGTAAAACGCAATTTAATTAATGTTATTTTAGTAGCAATTTTATTTTGTGTATTACACTGGGATTTTTTGGAAGGGTGATGCAATGGCTGTGCTTTATACATATTCGAAGAAATCCACATAATAGAAAACTTGCAATCTCTGCACAATAAGTGAACACCTACATATAAATCCTAGCCACATAAACTCAGAAAATCCAGCTATTTGGGTGAATATGTGTTGGCACACTACAGCACTGGTTGCTATAGTAGTTAATCCTTAGACTATATACTACCAGTTTATAATAGACATGTATTAATTCGTCTACCCTGAACCCTAGAAAGGAAAGCTCCATGTATGAGCTGAAACTAGCTATTATGGGATGTTTCTGATGATTGATTGATCACAAGTTGAGGATGAAGTCTGCCTGCTATAGAGATAAATCTTAAAATGTTATTTTCTGAAACAATAATTTCAGACAATCAGAAGTTATTGCTGTGATTTCACAAAGCAGAACATGGTCTTTTTCATAACTCGGGGTTTGCCTAGCTCACGACAGAAAGCTCCTGGTCTCTTTGTGTTGTTTATATATTATCTATTGCTTGAAAATGGATAATGAAAAGTATAATGAAAAGGACATCTACTGTCATATACTGCCATTAAGATGGAATATTGAAACTTGTGTAAAGTCACTGAAGACCTTTAAGAAAGGTCCTTTTGTTTGCAGAGCCCTTTATTCTGTCTCATTAATGAAATTCTAGCCTCCCAAATTACAGCTATTTACTCTTCTTTCCCCGTGAAACACATATCCTGTAATTTATTCTGTATTTTTGACATGATATTTCAAAGTGCCTTTATTTTCTTTTAAATATGTGGTACGAGTGCCATATCAGCCTCTTGCTTAACTACCTAAGCTCCCTTTTGTACAGAAACAACTTCTTGAAAGATATTTTTGCCTTTTAATTCTACTCTTTTTTTACTGTAGAATCAGCAAGCTTAACAGTCAGAGTTGCTATTACATGGCTTTAATATCAAATACTCTTCCTCTGTCTTATGAAGTTTATTTTTAAGTCTTTTGCATTTGCTGTAGAATTACAGGAGTACATTAAAAGTCCTCTGCTATTGAATTATTAGGTAATAAATCAGAAGAAAAAAGCAGATGAGATTTTTTTTCCATGTTTAGATATGTTTTTTACTGTCCTTATGTAAACATCTCAAAGTTAGTGGTTCAAAACATTGTTTTCCTAACTGTCATGAAACTTGATTTCTTAGGTATTTTGAATGACCTGGTGAGTAGATGAAAACATTCAGTCTCCTAAGAAATGCTATAAATATCAGTTAGTTTTATTTAGTACGAGCAAAAGTAAAACATGGTATCGCAGGAGGGGGATGTGGATGAGAAGATAACCTTATGGGTTGACTCTGACACTTCTCTGGCAGAGCACTGCGTTTGCTTAGTTCAGATGCACATGTGGCTAGAACGGGGAGATAATCTATCTGCCATTTATATACCAACAGAATAAAAGGTGAAAAAGTATTTTTACTTTTTTATTTTCATGGAGCACATTTTTTTTTTTTTCCCTCTCTCTCTCATACTCTTTCACCAGACATGACTTTTTCTTTTTTGTCCCATAAAACTTGCAATGCCAGGTAGTATTGTTTTGGTTTTGGTTTGAAGGAAGTTCCTGCTGAGTTTTGCCAAGCTCTGGTCCTAGCTCTCTGCTGCATTCACAGAAGGAGACTGATGTCCCCAAGCTCACGTTGTGTATCCACTTCTGTCTCAAAAAAGATGTAGTGTTAAAGATATGTCTTAAGCGTATATTTTAAGTGCAAGAATTTGAGATTATTAGTTTTTCATACAGGCAAAAAGAATTTCGAGACTTAAAGGTATTACAAAGAAAATATATATAATGGCACAAAATTGTGATGTCCAACAGGATACACTGGGCATCTTTAGTAGGTTCAGGAGCCTCTCCTGATTATGTTCTTGCACCTCCTTTAATCTGCAGTGGCTGCTGAACGATATCCACAAGCAAATCCCACTTTTTCTATCTCTTTATTCTTATATTTGCAAGTACAAATCCCTGTTTCTCACCTGTTCAGTTGGGTAGTGTGGCAGGAATGGGAAAATAATGGTATTCATAAAATTAAAAGAAATCTGATTTCCAGGCTAGAATTAAAGAGAACCTTACAACAATTAGATTTTTAGCATACCTGTGGTTCCTGTTGTAAATAGGTTTTCAAAATGCATCTTCAATTTTTGGGCACCTGTCTCATATATTTAGGTTAGGAAATATAAGGAAAAAGATGGGCAAATCAAGAGTGCAGTTCCCACCTTGTGTGGGCTTAATTTATATTGCAGAACTGCCTCTTTCTAGCTGATGATATAGGTGATTGTGCATCAAACTTACTTGCCTAAATCTACGCTAATGCCTTTCCTTAAAGTTACTTAGAAACCATATTAAAATAGTTTGAGAGGTGGTAAGTGTTAAGAATTCACAAAATGCTGAAAGGTCATGCTTCCATGATTTTTCCATGGTTTTTCTAACTTATTCTGCATACATGGCTTGTATTATCCTTCTATTTCATGAAGCCATTTTTTGCAAACAACATACCTTGTGTTCTGCTAATAAGAGCAAAAAAGGAAGGTTGGACACATATATATAAAAGTATATATTGAAGTATTTATTTTTCTGGGTTACCATCAAAGCCTTTGGATGGGAATGACAGGAAAAAGACATCGTAGAACTAATGCTTTCCTACATGGAAAAAATGTCAAATATTTTAAAGCTTCTTTCTGAATTCTAAATAAAATTATTTTAATTTTTACAGTAATATAAAGTACAAAACTAAGTGAACTTTCTGATCTGTTTAGATCCTTGTCAAGAGTCAAAAGAGAAACCATTTATACTTCTGATACGTCCTAGAGATGCATCTCATGAATTGAGAAGGCAATTTAAATTTGCTTTTGTTTTATTTTTCTTTCAAAACAATACACGACCGTGTTGTTATTGACTTGTTACTGAATTCCACATGCATTTTTGTTAATATTCACCTGATGTCTGTCATATTTTTTGCCAATTTGGTAATAACATTTAAAGCATTCCTTTAAATTAGGCATCTGTCAAATAATGTTCAGTTTAATAACGTTTTTTTCCCGCTGCTGAATAAATTTTCTTGAGAAAGTTTGTGATAACAATATAGTAAGTTTAGGGATTAAAATGTAACATTTAATATTCATGTTTACCTTCTGAACATATATGTTTGTGATACTGAATTATTACTCGAGCATACTTACTTTAGTCTTAAGGTACCAGGAGTTATCGGACTACTTTCCTGAAAATATCCCAAGAGAAAACTTTTGTCATTTTGACGATGATAGTTGATCGCTCGATGCCTGTTGTATTTACAGTTTTCATCCGAGGAAATGCATGCCACATGGGTTTATATTCCTTGCACTCATCGTTTTACCGCCAGCCACGGTGTGGCTGTCATGCCAAGCCAAGCAATGTCGAGGAGCCCGTGCGTGTCTCCAGTAAGAGGTTGTGGAGTGCACATCTGCGTGCAGCGCAGAGAACAAAAACAACCCTCAGCGTCTACATCGTAAGATTTAGGCGTTCAGAGGGATAAGCATAAATATCCTTACAGTATCTCAAACACTCCTTTTGATAGTGAGTTTTAGGAGGAGAGAAGCATCTCTTAAAAATCAGAGCAACTGTTCCCTGGTGCCATCCCAGTGCAGAGCGGTGCCGGAACCCAGTGCTGGGCTCTGCCTCCCCCCATCCCAGCCGGCAGCTCCGCAGTCTCTCCTGAAAAGCGGGCAAGAGGATAGGAAAGGTGAGACCGAGTCTACAACAGCAGCACTGTTGTTACCAGCGGAGATGGATGATTTGTGTCGCTTTCCCCATGCCGCCGTCAGTCGTTGGCAGTGGCGGTGGCAGCCGTGGGGAGGGAAGGGGGCTGGGAGAAGGCGCTGGGTGCGATGGGGAAAGGAAGGCTCCTCTCCAGTGCCTTGCAACACGTTTTCTTCTTTGAATCCCTCTCACTCCTTCGACTCTGCATACTCCTGAGGATGACTGATGGGCTATGCCAAGTGCCAAAATGGGCTGCTTCCCCTTTACCTGCTCTTGTTGTGCTGCTTGACCAGAGAAGAAAAGAGAAACGCGCAGAGGGGAGACAGGATGGTGTCCGCAGTGAAGGAGTAAGAGGCCAAGCAGGACAGGGTTTCCACCAGCCATGAACCAGCTGTAGCAGTAGGAGTGGGAGAACACGGGTGGTTGCACATAGGGCTGTAGTGCAGCTTTGTGTCTTCAGTTTTACTAAAGCTCTTCAGAGAAGAGTGCTTATTTAAAAGCGTATTGGATCATCCAAGTACCTAATTTACAAGTCACCAGGTGATCCCCCCCCCCCTTATTTTTTTTCTGCCCCTTGATCTAATAGAGAAACATTATCAACTCTTGCAGCACTCTGTGTCTTCAGCTCTGTTTTTATATACCTAAGAATGACCTAAACCTTTATTATGCTCAAATGATATCCCAGAGTAAAGGTGATCATTGTCATTTTGGCTTTTTTTAAAAAAAGATGGATAGTGCCTCAAATCCCTTGAACCACCTTTCTTGTTAAAGGAGGTTTTCCAGTCCCAGTTCATACTATTTTTTACTTTGTCTTTCAAATTGAAAAGGTGATAGTGGATTCAAATAAGTAGGTGTGTATTTTATTGCTGTTTTATAGTCTTGTCTTCAAACTAACTCTGTTCTTGAAATCATAAGCTATGGTTAGGTTAGATCCAAATGAGGAATATTAACTGTGTGGGCTGAAGTTGGACTGTTTTTTTTATTTTCCCCTGATTAAATCACGCTGGTCCTGCTCCTCCAATGTGCAGAAAGGCTGCAGAGTAGGCTTTCTCAGCTGTCAGTGAGGGAAGGAAATGCTGTTCTGTCTAATTCCCATCTCCCTGAGCTTTTTTTGTGGTAGCGACTTTTCATATTGAGATACGCTGATACGTCTATTCCTTAGTAATAACATGTGAAAAGCCAAGAAGACACTCTTAAAGTGGGTGACTTCTTTTTTGTTGGTCTTCACTGCTTTTAAACAGAAACAAAACCACTTTTACACTATACTCAGGTGGCTTGCTTCGTTGTTTCTCGTGGATTAAGTGGTACAAATGACTTTATGACTATATGGGAAGAAAAGAATACATTTGGATAGAAATATTGTATGTTTTCCATTATCACTTTGCATGGTACACATGCCAATTTGCATGCTACAGAACAAGTAAATAGGGATTTTAGTACTGTGTATAAGCTATTAAAAATGTAACTAAATAGTCTATAGAAATTAGTTTCTTTAGGAGTTAAATGGAACGCCAGTTATTGCAAATAGTTCATTGCATTTGTTAAATCGGTAAGTTTACTCTTTCATAGAAAATACTAACTTTTGAATATAATATGAAGAGATTAAATTTAATTTTCCATGTGTAGTCACTTTTAGACATATGGTACGTAGGCTCCTGGAATTTATTTAAACCTGTTCTTTCCAACAGTAAATCTTGTCCTTGTTTTAACAGATTGCTTTCCATGTAGTTGGGTCCAGTTGCACAGCCTCCTCGAGAGAGGTAATACATTACCTACAGACAAGGGGTGCAAGAATTATGGCTGTACAATAGGGAGTATTTTTCCACCATTATCACTTTTCAGAGGAGATTCTTTTTCAGATACGTAACAGTGACTCAATGAACCAGGAAGGTGTTTACCTGCAAGGTGATCTCGTGGTAACAGGAGAAGCTTTTGAGGGCTAAAATTTCAGGCGTCTCTGTCCAGAGCCATCCCCAAAGGAAGAAAAGGAGGGTCTCCTCCCCTTCTTTAGGTTTCGTCTGTCAATCACAAAGGGCTTTTGTCCTGCTAGCATACTGATGTGTCTGGGCTTTGGCGGTTTATCATCTTCCTGTCATCCTTAAATGCAAAATAAAAGAGGGGAAATAGCTTCTGGTTCTCAGGCTTTGAGAATAAACTGCTTGTGGCTGCTGGGGACCTCGGTGTCCCAGCTGCCCTGGAATGCCTTCTCCGGGGATGCGATCGCTGGCAGCGCCGCACGTCACCCGTGTGGCTCCCAGCTCCCGAGGCAGTGGTCAGAACAAGGCTGATATTACAAGTCAGATGATGAGAAAGCAATTGAGCTTCACAGATTCGATTTCTCTCTTTGATCCTGGCATTAAAGTGTCAAGGTCTGCGAGTGGAAGCATAGTGCAGACGAGATTTCCGGCTGCTTTAATCCTGGTGCTAAAAAGATCCATTCACATGGTGTAGGGACTGGCAGGATTTCAAAACTGTTAGATATATTTTGCCTGTGTTTATCACCAAACTTTATAGAAAGTTAGGTTTTTTTCCTTCTGTATTTAAAATTATTTTTCTGTAAGATTTTTCTTACGTGTACACTATATGGTAAAGATTTGACAGCTCATTCACTCACCCTTTCACATATATTTGAGGCACTTGACGTTTCACAGGAGTACTAGGGGAGATTTAAGTAGCCTGCAGAAGGTCAGATACAAAATTTGTGGTAGCGATGCCTCTGAGCCATAGAGTTCCAGTCCAGTTCTTAAATCACAAGGTTATCTCTCCTACATTCCTGTTACAGGACATAATTTAACTTTAAAAAGTGGCGCATGGTACAGAATTGTGGTCAGAGAATTAAGGTAGGAGTAGTATATACGCAGCTGTATAACAAGATAGAGTTTTAAGCCAAATAAACACCAAGTCAATAGTTGTATTCTTCATTTCCTTTTTCAGCAGAATCAAATACTTTTACTATATTTTGGCTTTCTGAGAGAGTGGGAACATGAATTTCAGTTTCCTAATATTCTCTTTTCTTTTTAACCAATTTTTAAAAGAGAATAGGGAAAGAAAAGGAGCTGAACAACAAACAGATTATGCAACTGTAAAAATTTATTTTTCACTTTTTGTCGTCACCTTATGCAATGTTTTCCTGGGGGACTTTACATGTCAATTAGGATTTGAGAGATGTACTTTTGTAATATGGTGAAAGTGACGTTGATTTAATGCTTTTGTACTCTTATTTCTCTTGTTTTCTTTACTCTCCCAGCTCCTTGGCTTAATTTCTTTTTCCCAACTGTTTCCTGTCAGTTCTTCCTGTTTTTGCTGCTGCTCTATTAATAATAGTTATCTAGTTTTGCTGAGCTGAGGGATATGTCTGTGTAGTTGCTTATTTAATTTAGAAAACAAAATCCTCCTGACGTTAAAGAAAGAAAGAAGAGATCCCTTTGAGCAGCAGTTATGAAACTTTTAAGAACAATCTGTTTATTTACCAAATGCATCTAGGAAAGGAGAGTCACACCAAAAAATAAACCATAATTCTTAGAGGATGGATTAGATTTCAGAAAGCCCTGCTTGTCATTTGAATGTTACCTGTGTTTATTTGATTGCTACAATCCTTTGTAGAGGGAGAAACTGAGCTGTAGTTCTTGCAGACACCACCGCAGTCGTGAAATACATGTCCTAAACTGGTAACTCACACTCATCACACGTTTCTGATTTGATAGCGCTCAGGACAGAAAATCGCCATTTCATGAAAAGCAGAAGGCAATTACATTACATTAGAATCTACATGCTTTGGCATGTATTTTTAAAATAAATGGTCTTTCTGTTTGTGTAAGGGTTGCACGCAATTAAATATTTTACGTGTAACTGCTGCACAAGTTGAATATGTATTGGTAGTCTAAAGAGTACAGTCCCAAATACGGCTTTTAACATATGACATTTATATTTCATTTTAGAAACAAGCATATTTTTAACTACAGGCATTGGAAATACTTGGAATTCTGTTCCTGTGAGCTCATTGCTGACTAGAATAGGAAAATAAGAGCTACTTTGTGGTTACATGCTTGTGGTCTTTCTTTTGGCTTTTGGCCCTAAGATAAAATGTCAGGGAAAACACACTAACGGATAATGGTATCAATCAGTGTATCCTGGGCATAATTTGAAGCCTGTCAAATGTCTGCTACTTTATAAACATTGAATTACATCATCCTTCTTCATTCTACATTCTGCTTATACATTATTTGGTTAGAAGAGTATAAATTATGTCATAGATGATTTTCACAGACATGCTTCAGTTCCTAAAGTCTCAATTTCACAGAAAAAGAAACTGCTGCGAAAGAACAGCTTCTGTGAAACTGAGACTTTATGGGCCATTTCAAATATTCTGAAGAATGAGACATTCTTTATTCTCTTTCGGATGTTTGATATATTGACTAGAAACCATACTGAGGGAAGGTTTCTAATCTTATATTTTTAGCCTAAATAATCCTTGCCCCAAACTAGCCAGATCTGATTAATGTAATAGCAAACTGTAATTCAGAATCTGGCTCTTACTAACATTAATATCAAACCATGGGTCTAATTATCAGGTGAAACTATAGTTCAAAAATTCAACGGCAAATTTGCAATGGGTTTTTAAGAAGCTTGAATTTCACTTATGATGTGAATAAGACAATTGTATAAGTAAATAGTAAGTGAGGAAAAACCTGAAGAAACATTAAGATAAAACAGTCGTATTCATAGTTGAGTTTTTGCTCTAAAGAATTAATGCATTTTAGGTTAAAATGTGTGGTTTTTTAAAGTGGGAAGAATACCTTAGGTATTTTAAATAGTAGTTTTCTGCTATGACAGGATACCATGAGAGATTTTTTTTCTCTATGAATTTGAATGAAAGCATATTTAAATTTTTTTAATGCAACATTAAAGTAGTCTTTAGCCCAGGTTCATGCAAATGCCAAAAATTCTAGGGTGATTCCTCAAATACACTCTTTGAAGACACTTAGGAGAAACAAGGGGTTGAATAACAGCGTGCATAGTTATTGGTCAAGAATGAATTGTGTCAAGTCAATCTGGCTTCCTTCTGTGAAGATAAGAGGCTTCGTTGATTCAGAAGTAATAGAGGATATCATATATCTTCAGTAAGTCTTTAGGCAGACTCTCATGTGACATTCTCATAAGCAAGGCCTCAAAGTACGCTGTAGAAAAAACCTCTTACTTAGAACTCAGGTTTTTCAACCAGTTTTGAGTTTACTACCAGAGTGGAAATACTGTCCAGGGATAATTGTTTCCATCCACAGATTTAATATCTCTAAGTCATCATCCTGGTCATTAATAAAGTTGTTGAACCATGAGACCCGGCCAGTCTTCCAAGACGTCTGGGTTTATCCACAGGTTTAATAAATATGTCATTCGAAACAGTTTGGCAAATGGGAGAAATATTCCCAAAATAGAGGATGCAGTTTGATGGAAGGTTCTGCACTTTGGAAGAAAGAATTAACTGTACAGGCGGAGAATTTGGAACCTGTCCTGGTTTGAGGTAAAACAGGACCAAATTTGTTCGGTAAGTTTACTTGTTAGCTAGACCTCTTCTAACTGCTGAAATTAACAGCACGTTGTGCAGGAACTGTTCACTCCCAGAGTGATCAGACCCGTGTTTATAGTTGATGCCAAGGAATGGGATGCAGAGAGGGTCTTGCTTACCCTTATTGCTATAACAACCAAGGGCAGCCAACTTTGTTACTTGCCCCGTTGGAGGGTCGGAAACGGAAAAGCGTAGAGGGGTCACACCTGCGGGGAGGAGCGGACAGGACAGGTGACCCAAACCTGACCAACAGGGTATTCCATCCCATCTGCCTCATGCTCAGTATAAAAGCTGAGGGATCAAAGGGTCAGCTCTCTTTCGTCAGTGGTCAGCATCTGAGGAGGCCTCTGTCTGTTCATCTGCCTTTGATGCCGATCCTGAATCCAGATCCAGAATCCAGTTCCCATCTGTCACTGAATCCAGTCCCCGTGCCTGCTGGTGACGTGGTTGTCATCCTGGAAGCTTGATACAGTTTTGTATATATTTCATTATTTTCTTTTTATTATATTATTATTATTTCATTAAAGTAGTTTAGTTTCTTTCTAAACTCGTAAGTCTCTCTCTCTCTCTCCTGCCTCCCTTCAAAGACAAGCAGGAAAGAGCATCTGTCGTTTCCACCGGATTGGGCCAACCTGGCCCAAACCATGACAGAACCGCTGCCGAGGTCACAGCTCTTCATAGCAGGGCCTCGGAGTTAGATTACAACCTGGACGTGGGTCGGAGTATCGGGATGTGGAAAAAAGCAATTGTAGTTGGGTATATAAATAAGAGTACAGCATGCAAAGCACGTGAAGCTACCACTGCCCTCTCCTTAGTGTTGATAATGTCAGACCTAATTTTGTTACTCCAGCTATACGTGGACAAATTGTGGAGAGTCCAGAGCAGAATAAGAATGATCAGACATTTATAGACCGTAGTTTTTGAGGAATTTGAAATTACTTGAAATGTTTTGTTTAGTCTAGAAAAAGTCTAGACTGACAGTTGTCCTCTCATGTATGCAATACTTCTCTAATGAGGAAAAGAATAATGAATTCTCTCTTGGGTGAAAGATAAAAGAAATAATTGACTAAAATTGAAGCAAGGTAGATGCAGGTTGGAAATAATGGTATTGGAGAAACTTTCTAATATTGAGACTCACTAAACAGTGGGATAGTTTCTTCACAGACAGGGAGATTCCATCATTGCATCATCTGTCATGGAAGACCCGGTTAGACATGAATGGTACAGTCCTTGTTTTTGATGGAGAATGGACTGTATGAAATTTCTTCTGTTCCTATAGTCTGTAAGTTTATGTAATTATTCTATATAACTTGTGATATAAGTGGAAATGTAACTATGATTCTCCCTCTGAGGCTGCATGTTGATCCCGAGCTCAGGAGGGCTACTCAAGTGGGCATTGGTAAGTGGAGGCTAAATGGGTGACATCAAACTAACATGTAAATTTTGGTATTAGATTTTTTAAAATAATCACATTTCCATTGCCTGCAGGAATTGTTCCTGCATAAGGAGTGAACCATCACTACTTAAAGCGAATCCATTAGAAAAGTTACATTTTGTGTGTGTCACCTAGGTGCCAGAGAACAGTAAATTGTACTTAGCGGTAGAATTTATGAGGAAGGACTGCTAGCAAAATAAATAACATCACTGAAGCAACAAAGATCGGTTCTAAGAGGGAGGTGACATGCTAAGGAGTAACGGGAACACCTTTGTGATTTAATGCAACAAAAACATGCACGGTAGTCATTGTATACTGGGTCTCTAGTACATGCTTGTATGCCTTTATTCTAGGAGTGCAAAGTCTCTTGTAGAAAGAAAGAAAAAATCATGTGATTGTAGCCCAGACCTTTATTTAACAGCTGCTGTAGAAGGCTGTTTGAAATCTTGTCAATCTTGAAATCTCATCAGTTGTATGATGGAAATACCAAGTAGCTTAAGGTTTTTCCAATTATTCATTTCCTGGTTTAGAATTTCTTTTCCGTCTGTTGCTGTATGAAGAACTAAATAAATAGATAACTGTGTATAGCACTTGAGGAAAAACTAAATTAGTAAAATGCTTGAAACCAGAATGTAGAAATAAATGGAAAAGCTTCTTTCTGGAATTCTATTTCAAGTTTATTCTTCTAATTTTGGAAAGAACCAGTTGATAAAACAAGGCAAGAAAGGGATTTGATTAATCTCTGTCCTTTTAAAAAGTCAAATTTTAGACCCAGCTAAAAGGAATCACTGTTAGGTTTTCTGCATTTGTCACCTTCCAAAGCTGACTTAATGAAATTGGAATTTAACTCATCCTCTGTTGTCACTCTGTAATACAGACTGACGGGTTACTGATAGTTTCTTGCTGATAGACCTCTTCTCACGGGTACAAACAAAGGATGAGCCTTATGTTGACAGCTAAATTTTCAAATCTTTTAAGGTGTTTGGAGCGTTATTTGTAGCTTCTGATAAGAGTGTGAAAGTTTTTACTGTACTGTATGTGCTGTGAGTTGCTGACAAGGCAGTGTCGGTTCGAGTTAAATCAGCACAACCCCCCCAAGAAGTACTAGTCTCATGAGTGATATGGTTAGAAATAATATAGGCTAACATCCTACTGTAAATCCATTGACTTCTCCGGGCCATTACCTAAATTGTTTAGTATATGTTACTAAGTGCTTGAGTTTGTTTTAATAACTGATGAATATAAAGGGAAAGTGCAGGACTAAATTATTCAGATTTCTTACCCAATATCTATGCTTTTCTCTTTGGGTGTGTAAGAAACATTTGCTTACATTACATGTTTGAGAAGCTGAAGCTGAAGCTGTGATCATATACAGTGGGTTTGCTGTCTGCGTATATGCTATCGGTTGTCTTCGGGACGTATATAGTGAGTTACCGAGAAGTCATTATTGTGACTTGCCAAAGCAGTCTGCTGATTTTTGTACTGCACTTTCACTCTCAGTCTCTCAGCACATCCTTATTTCAGACACATTTGATTCATGGAGAGCTAATACAAATTTTAAAATATAAAATACTAATTTTAAAAATCACATTAAAGTCATATACTGTGCATAATCCCGTGCATTTCCCTCTTCTTAAAGTGCCCTTGCAATCAAATAGCGTAGCAGCAATTGATAAAAGTATGCTGAAGGTGCCACCTCGTACTCAGAAGTGTAGATAACACTGTGACCGATACGCACGTTTGCACGCACATGCACCCGTTGAAAAGCAGTTATCTAGGTTTCAAGGAAAGGCATGAGAGAAAAATGCAGCATTTCTCAGGAAGAAAAAAATTAATATAAAATTAATTTTCTTTTGAGTGTTCTCAAATGCGGTCTCATTAAGTAATGTACTTGAAGGTGAAAATATCTGGTATTTGAGATCCCTTTGGATTCAAATTTTGAAAAATTCATCTGTCATTGGATCTACAAATGCATTTTAAGGATTTACTTTATAGTACTATATTAATTTAATATAAAATAAATAAGACTTTGGAAAACAACCGAAGCTATGATGGTTTGTTTTGGGTTCCAGGGACAATTTGGTTGTCCATCTTCCCCTTAATTGTATTAAAAATGTGCATTTCTATTATTTGCCCACTAATTGGGGCCTCTTTTTCCCTCTTCCTGAAGAACAAGTTTAGCTCAAACTATTCTTTGAGTTTAATCAAAAAATATTTTGTGTATAAACACCATATTGTGTGTGTGTATATATATACACAGAAGCCTTCTGTTACTTGAAGTAACTTAAGATTCCCTATTAGAAAAGATATGGTGCTTTAAATTGTTATAGCATCAAGGTAAGATTTGTAAATACGTAAGTTCGAGGTCTTGTTTTTTCCCGTCTTTTCTGCTCACTTTTGTACATTACTCCTACAGAAGTCATCTATTCAGAGGGGCTTTTCACGTCAGCAAACTGGAAAAGTTTAAACCTCAGTTCTGCCCAAATTATCCTAACCTTCCCATTAGATCAGTCCTGGAGGTTTCCTTTTTCGCAAATGAGATGGTCTACTAGACTTGTGCTTTTGCTGTTGTTTTGTTCTATTTGCAAAAGCAGGAAATTAAGAAAAAAAAAATAGTAATTTTTCACTTGTGCAAGTACTCCTTGTCATGCTATGCACCATTAGACTGCTAGTAAACCTCAACCTGGTATTTGGACATATCTCCTACTCTACCACCGTGTAGAGTGAGCTTTTGGAGAACTACTCTTTTGATAGCCATCTGCTCGATAATACCTTTTTTTTTTTCCCACTTAACTGGAGAAGATTATCTGGCATACTTGGCATTCACCTCAGGAACCCAACGCCTTCCCTGTTCTGCTCGGCATCCCTTCTCCTGTGCTTCGCTTTTTTCATCTTATGTCAGATCTAATTTGGTGCAGATACTTTGTTTTGCTTCTTGTCAGAGCAGGTAAAAGATAGATAGAGCTTGTCTGCATTTTTACATTGACAAAAGTTTTTTAGAAATCTCCTCTTCATCTAAGAGTTGTCAAGTACTGCTTTTTTAAAATGTGCACTCAAATGCCCTTTTTTAAATAGCAATTTCCATGTGTTTTGTTTCACAATGTATAAGGATTGCAGCTTAAAAGATACAGACAGATGAAAGAAAAGAAAGTTTAATAAATTGCATCATTGGTGCTTCAGAAGGCATTGCCACTTAAGGTTCACTTAGGGTTTTTTAAGAATTAATAGTAAATTCCTCTTTTTTTTTTTTGAATACCATGTGTAGTTCTACAATGATATTTCCTGACTTTTAAAGTACTTTTTACTTCTGATATTGATTATGCTAACAAAAAAAAAAGGTTGAGGGAGGAAAAATAAATACTACTTTAATTTTCTTTTCAGTTAAAGTATTCTTCACTATAATTTGTTGGAATAATAGATAAGCACTTTTTTAGATTTATTGTTCCTAAGAGCTATTTTAAGTAGAATATTACCTGAATTATTTTACCTGCTATATTAAAAGTAATACTTGGGAATTGGGTTTTTAATCTAATATAATCTCACATGTTTTCTGATACGCATATCTAACAAACGTACAGAAATTGCTTAGCTTTCACTGTCAAATAAGCTGGTGAATGTGTTTGTGTCCCCCACCTTAAGCAAGACTCAGTAATGCAAAATATTCTTTGTTCTCTTTATGTAATTGTATAATGAATATTTCCTAAATAACATCCTATAAAAGCTTTGGCATTCTCAGATATATACAGGAAAAAGCTGCATTTGCATCGTGTAAGATATTTTCTATAACCAGGTAATTGTCTCCTCTTTTATACTAATGGCCAGAATTGCTCAAGGTGGTACATTAGACGTGAAATGGAGCTGTAAGGATCAAACTGAGCCTAGAATTTCATTTGAGGAAAAGGCAAGAGGGTTGTAAACGTGGTCTTTCCGGAGCCGGCGAGGTGGCAGGTGGGAAGCAGAGCTCCTCCCACCCTCAGCTCTGCAGCGCCCGCCTGCGCAGACCAGGTCAGGGACCCTCCGAGGGCTGGTGGGAGCCTGCTGCTCCCAGGGCTTTGCACGTTACAGCTTCAGAAAGCTGTCCGTAAAGCTCATAAGGAGATACTCAGTAAGCCCTGAGCCTGCAAATGCTGACGCTCTTTGCCGTATGTGAAGGACATGGCATGGGGGTTTTCTCTTGTGCAGAATAACAGGAAATTTCTTTAGCTCATTATAATTTTTAATATTTTTTTCTTTCCCTTGTTTCAAACAGTGATGTCAGTGAGCTCCTGGCTGTGTGGTGCTAGAGAGTTATTCGAGCTCTCCAAGCGTTGGCAGCTGTAGTTACTTCCATTTGTATGAGAGTTCTCTTTCTGTTTGCGTCTCACCCGCATGAGCTTGGTTGATGCAGAATTCAGAAGAAATGTTCAAGGGCTGGATATTTCTCTTGCTACATTTATTTTATTCAGCAATTAAATCAAAATTTTCTGAGGTAAAGGATTTTTAAGAGTAACATTTTCTGATACAGTTAATTTATAAACTGTTTATCTCACAAAAAGTTTAAATTAAGACCTAGGAGATGATTTTTTTTTTCCCCAAAAATTAATTTTGTTTTAAGCATGCAAACAAAAATACACAGCACCAATGTAAATGCACAAATTTGAATAAAATGCAGTGTTTAAAGACTGAAATTCATCCAGCTGAGCACTGGGCAAGCGAAGTGCATGTTCAAATTTTATATAGATTCTTCCAAGGTTATGAACATACATAGAAATTATTGTACTGGAACAGATCAATGATTCATCTAGTCCTGCTGAGAAGTGCTGGTGAAGCATGCCAAAAAGTAAATCAAGGACTTGATCAGGATTTCAAGTCTGTCACGCAATGCTTAACCCAGCTGGAGACCTGGCAACGGAGTACGAATCAAGGGTGACTAACCTCCCCCTACCTCCATCTTCCTCCCCCACAGGAGATCTTAAAAAGTCTCAGTCCTCAGAAAAATCCATAACGGAGCACTGGTCTTCTGGGTTGTGCTTGGCACAGGGAGGCTACTGCTTGTGGTCACCTGCTCCATGTAGCCAGGAGTGCCCATTAGAGCCAGGTCTGCACCGCAGGTCTTCTCTACCTGTCCTGTCATCCCAGGAGCAGAGAAGGTAGCTCGTCGTTCTCATACCTGTGCAAAGTCCTCGAAGAGTAGGAATCTGACGTAAGATAGAAAAATGGTAGACTGTATAGTTGGGGGAAAGGGGAGAACTTCTGTCAAACTACCCTGTAAACTATAATTTCAAAGAAATCCCCCAATTTTTTATTAAATAAGGTCCTTATGTATTTTAGTTCTGCTAATTAACAAAGAGTTACCCCTTTCCTTGGAAGAATGCTTAAATAGTGACCTTGGAATGCCTGAGAACTGTGCTTGCAGGGTGCGCCATGTCTTGTGAAGGTGCCAACTGAACCCCGTAGATCTGCTGTAGCTACAAGAAATAGGAACAGTATTCACATGTGTAGCCAAGTCCTGCCTGCAGTGACACCCCGTAATATGTAAACAAGTCTACATATAGAATCATAGAATCGTTTAGGTTGGAAAAGACCTTTGAGATCATCTAGTCCAACCATTGACCCTACTTTACCAGATCTGCCACTAAACCATGTCTCTAAGCACCACATCTACACGACTTTTAAACACATCTAGGCATGGTGACTCAAACACCTCCCTGGGCAGCCTCTTCCAATGCTTGATAACTCTTCCAGTGAAAAATTTTTTCCTAATGTCCAGCCTAAACCTCCCCTGGTGCAACTTGAACCCGTTTCCTCTTGTCCTATTGCTAGTTACTTGGGAGAAGAGACCAGCGCCCATCTCACTACAACCTCCTTTCAGGTAGTTGTAGAGAGCAAGAAGGTCTCCCCTCAACCTTCTCTTCTCCAGACTAAACAATCCCAATTCCTTCAGCCGCTCCTCATAAGACATGTTCTCCNATGGTTGGATGTATGGTTGGTCATGAATTTAGAAGGATGTGCGTGAGTGACCCTCTCCTCTTGAAAAACTGTAAGGGATCTTCAGTTTGATGAAGCACTTATTAAAATTTGATGAGGATCAGGTTACTGACTAGTCCATGGTGTGTGGATTATGAATCTTCTGTTGGGGGATAGAAGAGAAGGAATTTCCCTTTCCCTCTTGGAAGCAATTAGAAGAAAACATTAATAACATACTTGAAAGCCTGGCTGTTGTAGATTGAGGAAATACAGAGGAAGTCCGTGTAGAAGTCTTGCTGCTGGGTGTCCGCTGGGCTACCGTGGCTCCTTCAGGGTTGGGAAATTCTTCAATATTGAAGAAATGAGTGTTGTCGGTAGGTGATGATCTGCGTTTAGGTCATGGTGGCCAGAGACAGTCATCTGTTAGTCTCAACTGGAGTCCCGCTTGCGACAGCACATTTCCTGCTGTGGTGTCTGGCAGTGACGTGTTTTGGTGGATATCTAGCGGCACTGCTGCTGGGTGTATGTTTTTAGAGACCATGATGTGATTCATCTGAATTGAAGTTGTTTGGGTTTCAAAGCTGCTTGAAAACTTTTGAGTGACATAACCTGTTAATGAATGTTTGATGGTGGAAAGACGCAGCACAAGTAATATATGTGTTGGTGCCAGACTTGCAGTAGAAATAGGTTTTCTATTAATTCTCTCCCCATTCCTCTGCCAATTTTCTTTATTTTTTTCAAACCAGGTGACTATGGCAGTGTTTCTTTAAATATAATGTTTGGCCAGTGCATGTCTGGTGGCATGCTGCTTGAATGGATTAATATGGATGCTTACTACAAAGTTAAAGCTGACATACTGTGGATTTTGGTCTCAGAAAATTAAATACTGTATTTAGCACATTTGCTATTGAAGTATCTCATATTCACATCGGTAATACAGGAAAATAAAATATTCGCTTAATATTTACTAGTACTTAATGATTGTTTCCTGTGTAAAAATCAGATGTAATTGGGAACTAGGAAATACAGAATAAAAATTCAAACTAGTCAATACGTTTATGAGATACATAATCACAGGTGGTGTATGACTTGCCAAGGCTGGATTCAACTGAATGTTAATTTTACGTTACAGCTAAGAATTTATGAAGTGTTGACTAAGCTTGAGGTGCTGTGAAGATGCACTATACGGATGTTCATTTTATTGAAAACCTGATGTTGTCACAGAAGAAGTCTTACAGAAGATAATAGCTTGATACATTGATTTCCTCAGCAGTTTATGGCAGGACTCAGTTTTACAGCTGTTTTCTGCCTGGTCAGATTTCTTCTGGCTTCAGCAGAGTTCTGGCTTAAAAAAGCGATCTACACCTCATACAGAGCTAATTTTACAGATGGAGAACTGTCTTTTTTTTTTCTTTTCTTAGGGCTTGATAAAAGATAGGTTTCTGATCTGTTCATAAAGTTGTATAAAAACAGCACCCTCCAACTTTTTATCTGCGCTTCCAGTTGCAGTAATAGTTTTAATAAAGTGATCCCATTGTTTTCAATTGAAGAGACACGTGGGTATCGGTGGTATACCCGGCCGTATGTGTAGAGGAACAGTATTGTTAGACACAATTCTGTGATTTTATTGCAAAAGTGGATATAATTTATTAGTTGAGGAAAAGAAATCAGAAAAATATTATTTTGAAGATGAGCCAATTCATATATTCCTGGACATTACACAGACCACCCAGATCTGAAGTCGTGTTTTACGTCTTTTAAATCTAAATAGATTCAACCAAGTATTGAACTGCCTGCTTGAGTCCAACTGAGTGCCACACAGAATCACAGGGGTGGGAAGGGACCTCTGGACATCATCTAGTCCAACCCCTCTGCCAGAGCAGGGACACCTGGAGCAGGTTGCACAGGCGGGAAAATCTAGCTTTTAATTTCCCTTTCTTGTTGTATCTTCCTTAGTGAAAGGCTTCACAGCGAGTAAGCCTGATGAGTTTCTGGAATAACGTCACAGCAGCAGATTTGCATATCAGAAATGTAGTGTTCCTTGATGAGAATTAGATTTACTTACTCCCGGGACAATTACATTTAATCGCTTCAGGAGGAATACGGGCATGATCCTGCAATACAATCTCTTCTCAACCATGTCTCTGTGTTGCCACAGTCTGGGCATGGCATCTAACAGAAATTTTAGCCCTGAGGATAGGTACTTCTAGTAGAGGACAGGACAAAAACATGTTTGTGTGTGTGTGTATGTGTGTGTGTGTATATATATATATATATATATATATGTATGTTTGTGTCATGGTTGATTGTGATTCATGAAAGAATTTGGCAAAGTTCAGTAAAACTTCCCACCTTTCTGGCATGCCGGGTCGGGTGGTAGAATAGACCACCACGTATTCTCCATTTCATAAAACATCAACGGGAAAAAAGGGAACCTCGCTGAAACATGAGGAAAATGTGGATATCTCGAATCTTAATACTTTACTGTTTCACCTAGATTCCCATTTTACGCTGCGCTTATCTGCAAATGGAAAATGTTCTTTATAATGTTTGCTTCCATGTTGTGACTGCGTGGTTAACGCTGCAGTAACGAGCATGCTCTTTCTCAGCTCATCTAACCTCGAGAAAAAGCGTTTCCAAACAATACAAACAAGAAACAGCATCAAACAGCAAATCTTCTGTTCTGTCATAGTTTCCGAAATGTCATTGGAACCCATCGCGAAGAAATAAGTAAATTTTTGCCAGTAAAGTGACTGACTCTGTCTACATACAGATACATATGAATTTATACTTACAAACGTTGATGTACAAGCTGCTCTAATGCTTTAATTTTTAAACTAATACTGGGAACTGAGAAGGGCAAGGCCTAAAGAGTAATTTATAATTCAGATTATATTTAGTTTATAATGTAGTTTATATATACATCCACAGTTAGTGTTTTGCATAGATGTGTTATGGAGTGTGGGTTTTCTGGCAAGGTACTTACAGCTCAAATTATCATGCTCATTAAAGCATTGATTTAGGAAATTTGTGGCAAACAAACTATTGCAGTTTTGTATTGCTTTGTATCATTTTGTAGTTTTTTCCCTGGATGTTTTGCGAAAGAGGAGACACCTTGTTATGACAGATCGCTGTAGTTGCGGTGTATCTGTTCAGAAAAATATCTCGTGTACGTCTTAAAACCGCTCATTTCATGAGCTTTTAAGCAACAAATAGTGTGATTTTCAAATTCACTGTGGATTTAAAATTAAGCTTCTTTGTGCCTATGGAGTGGGGCAGTCTGAGGAAAAAAGGGGGTAAAAAAAATGATTTATGAGATTCTCCATTTCAAAATATAATGGATTGAATTTAATATGCAACTTCTGAAAATCATATTGTGGACATATGTTAATAGAAACTGCCCATAAAAACAGATGACAAGATGTAAAACAGATAAGATATAGGGAGAGTTTGTTTTTCTTAAGTGTATCTTTTCCACGTTAGCCTTTTAACAGACATAATTTCTGTCGGGGGAGATAACTGCAAAACCTCATGTATATTTGTCAAGTGAAATCCTGACCCCGCAGCCGTGTTTCGCCCGGTTTCCAAAGGAGGAGGAATGTTTGCAAGAGCATCGTCTTGTGTTTCCGCCGGTCCTAGGAACCTTTGAATCCGAGAGCCAGTTTTGGTCATGTTTGCGAAAGCATAAAGTTCCCAAAGATACAGAAAATTCTGCTTTTTTAAATGAAACTAAGCAGACAAGACAGATATAGCAGTGACTGCAGGCTGCTGGGGGAACCTGGTTCTCTGGAGAGCCCAGAGAGTGCACGAGGGTGTTAGACCCATGGAATATGCTTGCTGTGCAAATTGCTAGGAAATCAGGCTCCGTGCATTTGTTTGCTCCTGGAAGAACTTGTTGGTTTAACTGTTAATGAAAAAAACCAAAACTTATTTAACCTAACAGTTTTTAAACAACTTTGCTGCTCTCCTGTTTTTAATCCGTAGCTAGAGAAATTGAATGTGGATGACCAAAATGGCTTAAAACTCGTATGGTCAATAATAAATGGCATTTAAAAGTCCTGGTATTTTTCTGTCTCTAAAAAGGCGTAACTCTTCTTAATATAGCTTACTTTTTTAGAAAAAGCTATTAAGAGAAAAAAGGAAAAATCCTTTATTAAAAACAAACAAACAAACAAACAAAAAAACCCAAACAAACAAACAACCACCACCACCACCACCCCCCCAAAAAAAAAAAAAAAAAAAAAAAAAAAAACAAAAAATTGAAGAGAGAGAAGTTAACCATAATGTGCTATCATGTTCTGGCAAGTTAGGTACATAGCAATAAAATGCTGCCTGTGTGCAGATACTCAAAATCTAAGTTGTAGAGGACATGAAAACATACAGCTGACTCAGGATGCCAAAGTAATCCAAGAATTGACCCACCCTTTCATAAAAATAATTCAACTCAATTAAAAACATACAGAAAATGCTATACTATTTTTTTATTTCATTGGCGAATAAAAAAAATTCTTTCTCTGACTGAAATTCAGCCCAATGCTGAAAGCGCATCTGAGGTCATCGTTACCTCTTCAACCCTTCCTCTAATCAGGGGGCTATAAAAGGAGTTTACAGAAGCAGAATACAGTTGACCCAGGGGAGGGAAAACAGGGAGCAGTCCTGTTTGCTGTCTCCTGTGATGAAGTGTGGTCTTCTTTAAAAGAATATAATTCAGTTGTATTTAAATGTAAGAAAAAAATTCTATGGATATGTTTAGTGGTGAGAGGTATCGTTTATTGAACTCACAAAATCTTTAGTTCAGAGTTTGATCACTGAATGAATAAATAATGGTATTTTGCATGGAAATGTCCGGGTATCAGACCTTCGGGCATACCTTGAAATATCAGAGCAAAAAGTTGATTAATATTATTAATTCTTAATTTAAATTAATTTGGAACATCATTTCAATGTCACTTTTAAAGTTAAGTTACTGTTTGCAACCGTGCAAATCCCATATTGATGGGACAACAAAAAAATCATGTGTACAAACCTCAGAAAACAGGCTGGGCAACGTTAAGGTCCAGTAAGAGAATCTGACTCCTCCAGGAGTGCAACGTAAATCTGAGAAGAGAAGGGAAGAGATGTCTCTTCTCCATCATCTGTCTCTGCAGCTTCGTTATACGTATCACCAGCAACTCCAGAGTGCAAACACTCACTCCTCCGTACAGTTTCTTAACACGTGGACACCTGTCCTGGCAAGCCAGTCGGTTTAATGCAGGGGTGCAGGGTTACTCAGTCTTCTCATTTGACACCAACGCTACAGAGCCTCTTGTGTCTTGATGTGCCTTCCACGTGAGGAGAGGCGTTCTGCCACCCGTGTTACCCATTTGCAAGGCGCAGGAAGGTTTGGGACGTATTCTAGGTAAAAGAATGTGTACGGTTCAATCAAGAGCGAGCTAAAATGTGTATGACTGAATCAAAATGCAGAGAAGGGCTCTGTGGAGCCTCCATGACTTGACTACACAAATATTCTGAAGCTTCAAGGCTGTGCTGTTTTGTCAAGGTTGTACCTACAGGGTTCATGAGTCGCCTAGGCATCAGCATTGCTCACCTGTGTCAAGGAGTCTCTTAACTCGGGAATATTCGCACTGAGAATAGGAATACACAACATTTTGGAGGATTGCCTTCCAGAGAAGATCTTTTAAGTAGCGTAATTGTGTCCACATTATAAACACAAAAAAAAACCCCCTACGGGAACTTTCTCTGAAACAGCTCAGAAAGCATTGAAGCTGTTCATGGTGCAAATTGCTTGTAATGAACTTTCCTCTGCTCCTTATATGCTAAACTTTCTTGCGCGTGTTTTCTTCTGGCCCATAGGGATAGAGCATGAATCTTAAAATAAAGCAAAACTTAATGAGTACTCTGGTAGGGTTTTGTGTAAGACAGACATTGGTTATTTTGTCCTTTCAAACTGTCAATTTAGATACTTCTGCCTGGGCTACAAGACATGGCCCTTGAAGAGGACATTTCTCTAGGGGGTTTAGACCTCACCATTAGTAGTAGGATTAGAAATACAGCTAAACCGTACTCCCTAATGAAGTCCAGAACTCTGATATTCCAGACTGGAGGTGGGACTTTTTCCCCCAAAACTCACTTGGCTGCATTCCATGGGTCATTTTTTCAAGCACATCATGAAACACATTCGTCACTGATTGCTATATAATATTGTTTTGGAAGATAAAAATGCACATAGTTTAATGTATTTTGAAATGTATTTATAAAGGAAGTAGTTATGCTTAAAATACTGAACAAGTAAATGAATACAAAAAATAAAACATCCCAAATCCCCAGACTCCACCCTGTGCTCCATCACAGATAAATCAACAATTTAAAATTGTTATTTTTCTCTAGAACAAAAGTTTCACAGCTGTATTTAAAAGTATGTTGATGAAAAGTGATTCATAAGGTGAAGTAATCATTTTTATACAGTGTATTTGGCAGATTTCAGCCAAATTACACCATAAAAGAAATATTATATTTGACAGCAAACTGTTACTGATGTGAAATTTGAGAATGCAAACTGACTATCCAAAGACTTATTTATGACTATGCTGCTCTCTGATGGTACCCTGTTTTTCATACCCAGTTGTGGTCAGTATGTGTTTTCCCATCTTTGTGGTAGATTTAAGCTTTAGATAATTCTTTTATGTCCTTCCATTGTGAAGTAATTCACGTTCGTTTGGTTTAGGCATAATTCAAGGCTATTACATCTAATTTGTCTACTACAATTTGTCTAATACACAGAATTCTTACCAGCTAAATATAAAAGCAATTAAACTTACAAAGTTTTGGGCTACCTTAAAGGTTTTTAAATTACATCCATTTTGTCTATTGTATTTTCATTTGAAAAGGGCATCCGTGATTCACCAAATTACTGTGTATATAATGCTAGATGACTTAAAACTGTAACAAATAATTACAGGGATTTAATAGAATGGGCTAAACCTCTTTATCCTCCTTTGCATGAGTGACTTGGGAGCAAAAGGTTGTGACCTACAGGGTCAAGAATACTGTGTGGAGTGTTTGCGGGTAGTAGATTTATCAGACAATCCTATTCAGTCTCTGCTTTCGTATTGAAGCTGTCCCGATGCTCTGCAATTAGTAGACACCAGTTACCAGGGATGTTAATGTTCCTTATGGGTTTTGTTTGTTTTGTTGCTTGTATAGCGCACTGATTAGGGCTTTCGAGTGTGGAATTCACTGGCAAGTGATTTATTTTGTATCTCTAGGATGGGTTCCAGCTGTTTGAGGATTATTTTTTTTTTTTTTTTTCCCTGGGAAATGTTGGTTTCAGATAGCAGCCACAGAGGCAAACTTTAAGAAGTTACAACCAGTTCTTGATAAATATTTCTTTAAAAAATTTCATTTTCTACCTATCATGAACTTCATTTCTATTTTTATTATCCTCCTCAAAAATCACTTACAGTCTTTTACTGTTTTAAGCATTCAATAAAATGTTGATAGCAGGTTTATAAGAACCTATTGAGTAAAGTTAGAACTGAGGATGTTACCAAGTGTGCGTATTCTAGGAAACCCGTGGGATGTTTTACAAAAGAATGTGCCCTTGCTTAAGCTTCTCATTCAGAAATTAAACCCCTATTGATACATGGAAACAGACTCCTATTCATATGTTCCATATGATTTGTAGCATCCTAATCCTTGCCATGAATCCTTTCCTTATTCTCAGTATTGTAGACTGAAACACATCATTTCAAAACATGGCTTCTTCACATTTTTTTTTGAAAACGTCAGCTCTTGGTTGATTACAGTTCTAATCGTCTCTTTTCACAAGTGCCGTGGGTTTCCTAAATCCTGATGGAGAGCAATTTATTTTTAGTTAGTTAAAAACTTGTCTTCTGTGAGTATATATTTAAAATGTACCATGAATATGCACATTCATGCAATTACCTAATTTCATAAACCTTTAATTTCCTCCACTTTTACCAATACTTATCTTTTATTACCTTCAACTATTAGTATCTTTCGGGTGAAACGTGTAATACTACTGTTCTTAGGCAATCTTGTATGCCAGTAGCTAGTGGAAAATAATGAATAGAATTAATCTTTAGTAAGTAATTGGTAGGCTGAATGACCCTGCAGCTGGTATGTATTGCCTGGTTCACATACTTAATTAAAACTTGCCCAACTTAAGCATGATTTTGTTGGCTTGTGGTTTTTGTTCTCATGTAAAGCTATTGCTGTAGTTACTTGCTGGATTACAAGTCAAATTCTGAAACCATAATAATTTTTTCCGCAGTTGGTGTCTGCATGAATTACATGTTATAAATTTATTATAAACACTCGAAACGGTATAGGTCCAAGAATTGCCATCTGCTAGATGAAGTTTGTAAAATTGTTTACATAACACTGATGAGTATGTTAAAATGGTAAAAAACCGCCAAGAACATCCCACTAGAACTTGGATTCGTCTCCACCTAATTACTGCAAATTAAAAATTAAGCAGCCTTGTCTAATCTGCTTTCATGGCTTTGCAGCATCCAGAGCAGCCGGTGAGTCAGCATCAGGTGCAGTTAGAAAAAAGACACGTTCTGGCCTGGGGAGAGATAGATGGGGAAATGTAATCCCGTGAAGAAAACAGTCCAAATGTCCTGGATATAACCGTAAACTGAACTTTTTCACTGGAAAGCTGTCAGCGCTGAAGGAATAGTTCATGGTGCACATCCTTTGTCCACTGGTTTTCTTCCTTTCCTGCTAAAATTTGTAGTATTGGCAGATCCAGTGTACCAAAATTTACCTTTGCCTATTATACTCTTTCTTTAGTTTGCTACGTCTTGGTGCTTCTAATGGAATTAGAGGGACATGTCACTGGAAAGTCCTAATATTTGTTTACTTACCTATTTTTACTAAAGCCTTATAAGGGGAACGTCTCAGAAGCAAGACTGGGACATAAAATGTCTCCTGAAGAACTCCATACAGGAAAAATTGCAGCAAAAGGAAAAAGTGGCCTGCTTAACCTGGATGAGTGTGAGCATGGCCCACATCTTCATGCTCAGAGTCCTTGGTCTATCAGTCATGGTTGACATCGTTTCTTATGAAACATTGACTTTGGAAAAAGTGCCTGGCTCAAGCAAGTAGAGCAGTTAATTCCTATTGTTTTTATCAAATGCAGAAGTAGTGGCAGATGTGCTTTCTGGCCGTCCAATGGGTGTCCCTCGGTTGTGTTTCACAACTAACGCAGTTGGGTCAGTTTTCCAGGTGTGTATTGTGGCCATATCCATTTATTTACCTGGTTGCTTCTCTTTTATTGACCCATAGCTGAGGAGCACTGTGGAACACTTAAGGGTACTTTTTCTTCATGTTCTCATAATTGAAGGTAAGGTCCAAAACTGACCTTTACTTTTGGATAACAAACATATCCAACACCTTCTATTCCCAGACCTGCTGGGATTGCAGCCCCATGAAGGTTTGTTTGCCACACCATTTTTATTTGACTTCCTATTTTCAGGGACAATGAAGTATGTTGAGCTTTCTATCTAAATTTAAAATAAGGACAACACAGATTTTATTCTAGAAGGACAAATGATTACATTTGTGACTTCAACATTACAAGTGAAAGAAAATTGTAACAAGAAACAGGTAAATTCAAAGTTAAAATCTTATTTTCTTGCCCTTATTTAGTGTTTCTTTGAGGCTTTTCTCAGCTGAAGGAACCAAGGGCTGACCTGGGTAGAACAGTGCCTTCAGAGTGAGAGTTCCTTCTGGATCCTCATTCACTGCAGTGGTAATTCTCTGTTACTAGGACAGAGAAACCTTCAGAACAGCTTTGGAGGATCTCCACTTTTCCTTCCCCCCTTAATAAGATTCTGTAGTTGGTTTAAGCTTTGGATGTTTGACAACATGTAAGTTACGTGTTATATAAATTTTTCTGTCTCTTAATATAGAATAAAAGGACTTAAAGAAATTATGAGAGATTGTTTAATTTTACCTATGCCTTAAGGAAGCATCGCTTACTCCATTCATGTCAAATATCTGACTAACTCATTCTTTAAAATCACCAGTAGTGGAGAGTCCATGACATCCATAAACAAGCTATTCCTATTCTTATGACATCCATAAACAAGCTTTTTTGAGTGTTTAATCTGAATATATCTTGATGCAGCTTTGGTCTATTACTTTTTCTTCTGTCCACCACAAACATTGAAGAAAACGGATTATTCCCTTCACTTTGTAGCAAACTTAAGTTGCAAACACTTATCACATCCTCCCAGGTTCTTCTTTCCTTGTCTCCATCTGCCCTTCTCCCCTCTTCTTTAGACTGAACAACCCCAGTTACTTCAAACTTTCCATACAAATAATTCTCATTGCTCTGTTCTGGTTTCCCTGAAATGAATCCACCTTGAAGTGTGATGCATAAGAAAATTTATTTCAGCTGATAAAGCAAGAGAATTAATTCAGTGTTTTGCAGGTTGTAGCCTTTCTTCTACATCCCAGAGCAGCTTTGGCTTTTTTGACCCTCCAGAGTTCTTATCCTGTATTTGTGTAGTTGATTGTTTCTACGTACATATAACGCACATGCAATCGAGGAATAGCATCCTATTTTTTTCTGAGCCAATCTCTTCCACTTGTAGCCCTTTTCTGCTTGGTATTATCTTCAAATGTAATAGACATAACAGTTTTTGCTCTGTCACCTCTCTCGCTGCAGAAATTATTGAGTGGCAAACATCCAGGAGAGGTCTGAGTGGAGTACTACTTAGTATGTCCTTCCAGTGTGTCAGGAAACCATTGATAACTGCTCTCTCGCTACTTGTGTCTAACCAGTTTTGTACTTGCTCTAGATATCTTCTGTTAGATTATGCTTCCCTGGTTGTTTTTAAAAGAAAATGTCATATACTTCAGGCTCCAAAGCCTGAATTCAACAGTGTATGAGACGTAGTCTCAAGTCAATAGTGTATGAGACATACTGCTTTTCATCCCTGGTCACAAAATGCTACCCAGTGTCAAAAGGGTTTTGTTGGGGATTTATTTTTGATAGGTGTGTGTTGATTGTCCTCCTGATTGTCTTCCAGGTGCTTACAATGTCTGTTTACGTATGGTGGTTTCTCAGAGTAGGCACCTTCCTCCTTAGGAAGTGAGTTGAACTGCAGTTTTGTCCAATTCCTTCTTTCCCAGACAGTATGATATTTATTGTTTAACTTTCTCTTTACTAAAAATAACTTCTCTAAAGCATCCCAAAGCTTTTTCGTTACTGCAGTCACATTAGTGGCTCATAATCAGACTGTAATTGTCCTTCTCTAGAAATGAGATGACTTGCTGCCAGGAAGATGAAGATTACGCTACGTGTTTAGTAGTTGACAAAAGCAGATGTGAACACATCACAAGTATGCTATTAGTTATGCTGGTTACCCATGCTTATCCTGAATTTAAGGCTGAATACGATCTTCTTTTGCTAAAATAGCAACAGTTAGGCCTTATATATTATAAAAGACCAACTTTCTGTGATTTTCCAATGGCATGTTAATTTTGTGTGAGGTAGATCTTTGATGGAGACACAAGAGTTCATTGACATTGACTTGTCATGTTTTTGTGGCAAGGTAGCGCCATGCCAGCGCTAGCCCAGTTTCCAGGATCAGTTTAATCATTGCTTTTCTTGGTAGGACCAAGACGCCTGGGCATGGTGTGACAGTGACATGGACAGGAGTGCTTCAGCTTGTGTTCTGAGCTAACTCGGGAGATAGCTCCACATGAGACTGCTTTGATCATATGAATGTAACCTCAAAGAGTTGCCTCCAGAAGGACTGGTTCAGAGGGACTGGAGTAAGGATGTGTTCAGTAGCAAGACACCCCAGTGCCATATTCTTGTAGGACACCTGACAGCCTTCCTCGATAACAATAAAGAGAAGAGCCCTGTCTTTACCAGTAATAACTTCCTCTAGAAACTGATCCAATACTTGATATGTTGCAAGAAAACAAGAAAAAGTATGGAAGTAAAAGAAAATATGCTCATATTTGTGCTTTTTATTGTATATACTACTTGGGAACTTGCATGTATTTTTTGTTCCCTGTTACTGGAGCAGTGGTAACTACGAAGATGCAGAATTTGATGATGGCTGTGCTTGAGAGAGTATAGAACCTGTTGGAAATGTGAGGTTTCTGAGTAACAATGAGTCAGGTCATCAAGGATTTTCTGACATTATTTCTGTGCGACTTCGGTGATATGTTTGCATATGCAAATGATTTGGAGTCAAACTTTGACTTGTAGACCTAAAACAAGCTTTGGTTCTACCTTAGAGGTTCTGGCATGTCTTCGTTTAGATAATGTTAGCCAGTATTTCTAGATGGCTCCTTTCTCTTTTGTCAGTGTCACTTATTTACCTTGCCAAATAAGTTTACATTTTTAACTGTAAGTTCTGGCTTCCAAGTCTAGTGTCACATATTTTCTACCTCAGATAGTTGAAGGTAATGGGAGTTTAAAATAGGTGAGCAATGGTGAGAGGAGCTAATGGTTCTTTAAAATCTCACAAACCGAACTGGGGTTAATAATGCTCATCTTCATCTAATTTGTGAGCTGTTTTAAATGTTTATCATTCCCTATAATTTTTTTCAAAGGCAGACAGAGGCTCTGAGCACAGTGCTATTTGCTTTTTCCACTTACATAATGTTATTCCTACTAAAGTGGACTTTAATTCTAGCTCCCAAAGTTGCATCAGGATAGCATATCATTATACTTCTGGATAACTCCTGGAAGGACAGGGAATAAAATGACATCATTTTTATGGCTATTGATTTTTATGGGAGTTACTTCTACCCGGGTTCGTACAGCCCAAAACTTGCCTGAGTGTCTTTACTTCTTGTGTTTTCCAGGTTTTTTTGGTGAATTGTTGAGGAGTATTTTGCATTTAAAACTTTCTTGACTTTTAAAAGAAATTGAATGGAGGTGAAGCAACGTATGGTTGCAAGTCTGAAGCCCCATTCCCAATACCAGACATCACTGACAACATCACCACTGCTGAAATCTGATCAGTGGACATTAAATGCTTGATCAATCATGTGTTTTGGGAAAAGGCATACCAGTTGTATGTAGATATATATTTTGATGAAGCATTCTAGAAATGGGAAATGGTGTAATTACATATTTAGCATATGTCACTGAAGAACAACAAAACATAATTTGTATATATAGACTGGGTTAGAAAAGTAGCAGAAGTTTTCTAATGTTCTTTTTCAGTGATAGTCACGCTATTCTGTGGTTTTGAAATGGGTGCGTTCTCTCAGCTGCCTGGGGTAATTTCTGTGCTCCTCAAGAGAAGTACAAAAAATGCTTATAATAATATCCTTGTGGCATATTTTTTTGATTAACCTTAATTCTGTTGGTTTTTTTCTTTCTTTTATGTGTAAGTGCAAAAGAATTAGCAAGTGTCCAGAGCTCACTGTATAGATGAAATGTTATGGAAATTTTCAGCAGTGTTTCCAATGTCAAAGTTTGAAAATACAACACTCCAACCTCCAAAAAACCCCACCACTATGCCTCCCTCCGAAGTTTTTTATCTATTGTGAGATGCCAACATGTATGCATTGGACCTTTCTGATTTCCTTGATTCAATTCACGTGTTCATGTTTTGCATCTTGGAGATGCTAGAAACTACCCTGTGAAAATTAGATAAAGAAAGTTGGTAACTTTATGAAATGCAGTCAGCCCAAGAACTGGGACACTGTGATGAAGTCCAGACAAGGTGGCACTCTCACTATAGTGAGAGGAATTGCCAGGGCTTTGATAACATCTCTGCGTAGTAGTTGTAAATGGCCCTGGTATATTTGCAGAGCAAAATAATTGTGGGAGGTTTTATTGATCTCATAAATGGTGATATCAACAGTGGTTAAATTCTCAGCAATAACTTATGGAAGGTTGTTCTCATAAACAGCATGTTCTTTCACTTGGCTAAATTAGTTAATTGCAGAAAGTATTCCATGTTACAGAATTAATTAATATTTTTTTTCCCTCATATTTTTGGGGAGATTTTGTGTTTTGTCTGGCTGATTGCGCACATTCTTGGTATGGAGCTCTTTGGTTTTTTTAAAGTTGTTTCTTGTAAAAAAATCAAAGTTGGACGCATTACAGGTGTTCAAAAACCACATTTATGTTGTTATGAGACTAAGAAAGGACCAGAAGTCCATTGTGGAGGTGACACTTCCCCCCTCCAACTGTGACCTGTAGACTTGCGCTCTGTCTTATATCACTCCAAATTTCACGACCATTCTCTCAATTTTTTTTTTTTTTTGGTGATGCAACTTTCTATTTCAAATACTGCACCTGGATGTGCAGCACTAAAAATATCTATTTGAACAGCACCGTAGTAATTTAAAACAAAACTATGTTAGAATAAAGTTTGGTCCCTTGCTCCAGTATAAGCCAGCAAGGGAGTTACTCGGGAGTGAATTGCTGTGGTAGCACAGAAATTTGCTTCTCAAAATAGTGTTTTTCGAGGCTCTGCACAAATGTGTTATTCACCCTGTGGTTCTTTGAACACGGTTTTGAGATTTTAATGTATTTTCAAGGCTTCCTATGATATTTATGAACCTCAGAGGCATGTCCACACACCACAGCTTCGTGCTGGAGATCCGTGTGTAAACCGCAGAAAAGCAGGTAAATCTGCATGGGGCAGCCGTCACAAAGACAGATTACATAGCCAGAAAGAAAAGTTTAAGTTTCAACAAACTTTGCTTGAGTGTAGCAACAAACTGATGCTGTCCTAATGCTTGTGGCTCCATACCTAGTTGTAACAGCCTCAATGATTTTGGCAATGTCCCACATTATAGACAATTAAGAATATTTTTGAGTAACAAAAGTGAAAATCTCACTTCAAGTCATTACAAGTCCTGTCTCGCTGATCTAAAAGGCAAATATTGCCTTCACTCTGTAACCTAACTCGGCAACGGCTGCACATGTTCAGAATGATCGTTAATTTCTTTAAAATCTTTTTATAGCTTTTCATTTCATTATAAGTTTATTCTGATTATATATGTACGTTTTATTAAATGTCAGAGATACGGGTAATATAATATAAAAATATAAACGGGTCATCTTCTTGTAATCACATTTTCCCCAAACAGAAACGAAGCAACCCGGCAAACATTTCCCTCAAATCCAATTATGGGATCATCTGGGGAAGGCAAATGTTGAATCCATTTCTCTTGAATACTAGAATTAATCAACCAATCTCTGTGAGAGAGGTTTAGCTCACTGAAATTTGGAATCACCTGCAAATAGCATGAAATGGCTTTGCAGAAAACAGCTCCTTTGCTGCCTTTTTCTCTTTTTTTAATTTTTTTTTTTCAAGTGCAGAGAGCCGGTAGAAAAAGCCAGAGGAGAATTTGGCAGTAGATAAATTTAGCACAGGTCTCAGCGTAACGTAGAATTGCTGCAGATGCCACCATTATTTAACCTGAGCCAAACCCGGTATGAATTTAACATAATTTGCTTTTTAATCTCATAACCATGTGTCCCTTTGGTGACAGCCTGACCATTCTCATTGTTCTCACAACAATGAAACGGCATCGGCACAATCTCGACCGCAGGGGTGGATGTGGTTTTGTGCGCGCCTCAAGGTACATTTCTCTGTACCCTCATGCCCCTGGAGGCAATTTGACTTCCCATTTTCATGCCTTTGGGGGTTTTTTGCCATTTCCTATTTTTGTTCTGTGCCTGATTTGGAGAGAGTGTTTGGGTTCTGCTGTAGCAGAAGGTTACTGGGTTTTGACAAAACACTTGTAAGAAAAAGGTTAAAATTGGGTAGTGAAAAAATGACATCACTCTTCAACAAACCAATTGAATTAAGCAGATAAATCCTTAACTTCATTGTTTAGTCAGCTCTTTTAATTGATGTTGGCTGCTTCTATTAGCTGTGTGAGGCAGGGGCTTTGACGAAGCCTTTTGAGAAGGGAACGTGGCCGTCCGAGTGACTCAGTTGCTGCTCCCGAGCCCATGGCACAGCCTTGTTGCTCCACAAAGACATGGAAGGGCTGTATCCAGCTAAAATAATAGAAAAATAATTTTTTCTTTCTTTTTAAAATCTTTTAAGAGCAATTGCATTTACTCAAAAATGCACATTTCAGGAAGCACTAATCACTGAAGAAATGAAAGCGTTGCAAGTAGCAGGATAATTAACTTCACTAGAAATCTGATTTCATATTTGGCAATAACACACAAAACTTGATTAGCAATCAGATGTGAAGTGTTGATTGATAACAGCTTTGGTTTACAGCCCTGAATCCAGTATTGTAATTTAACTTCAGTATAAACAGCTTTCTTTTCAATTACAATGTCACATTCTTGCCAGAATTGCAGAATTTTTCTTCAGAAATGTAATTCCCTGGGTTTACATGAAAGCTTAACGGGACCATAGTTCACCATTGACTACACTGTTTGTCATCTCCATTCATCCTTTGTTTCCAAGTATTGTAAATGATGTATCTGATATAGGTCTAGAAAAAAATAATGTACATGCTTTACTGTGCTTCTTTCACACTTCTCCTTGAATGTTGTCCCTACTTGCTCTTTCTTTGTTCATTTACTTCTTTTTTTTAAATATAGTTTTATATTCACTGCATGTAATAGTTAATAAAACGTAGCCTTTTCAGAAAATCATTTTATATTTCAAGCACAGCTAAAAGAAATGTCGCGGATACATTCGTTCACTTTTTATTTAAACACATGAATGTTAAACTATCAATCTGATTTGGAAACACAAGCAAAGAGACTTTTCATTGCATTTTGATCCCAGCTGCATTGCACATTTAATAGTTTGAAGTATAATTTTTCGAAGAGTTTCTGCTAGAACTCTTCTGACTGCAGTTATTTTTAATCTGATTTCTGACATGTCTTCTGAAAGCTACGTGTTGTTTGTGGGGTACAAGATTAGATTTTTTTTGTTAAAATTGCTCCTTATAATTTTCTTTGTAATCCTGGGTTGAATAGGTAAGACCTGTGAGGAAAGATAGAAAGAAGATAAATGTTTAATCCAGAAAAGGGGGAATTCAGAGGAGAGAGAATCTGGGTGTAAATCCTTCTTTCCCTTAAATTTGCCTCTGGATTTCCTCTGCACATGTCACAAGTTGTGCCTCATGATCCTATTGAGTCCTGGAGGAGGCAACTCCGGGTGTGGTGGTGGCGTTCTCTGCCTGTAGCTGTCACTGGTCCTCCTGGGGTTCTGTGGTCCAACAGGATGGGGCCTCCTTCCTGACCCTTGGTGAGAGGAGCGGAAGAAAATTTTTTCCATCAGTTGCTCCATCCTATTCCTGGCAAAGGGGAGGAAGAGAGGAAAGCGGGTAGTTATTCCTGCTCCTACATCATGTGGGAAAAATTGGGATATGGAGACATAGCACAAAGGAAGGGCTTAGGTTTGATATTGGGGGAAATGTTAAAGTTAACAGCAGCTAGTGCATGGAACAGATTATCTTTGCTCTCTGCATTTCCAGGTGCCTTGATATGATGATTGTCCGGTGTCTCTAAGAGATATGTTTCCATCTGGATGGATGGACAAAAATGTCTGCATGTCTATCCAGGGGATCATAACTTAGTTTGAAATACAGATATTCTTTTTGGGTTGAGTTATCTTTGTGAGATATGGAAGTTTTAATGTCTTTAATCAGATACAAATAAAGGTGCTTAGTTGAAATGGCTGTAATTACAAAAGAAAGATTAAAAAAATCTCGTTAAATCTTCCATGTTATGGCAACCAAACCATCTATGAAGGAAACTTCCCACGTTTTGATCTCCTGTGACGCGTGTAGCTGTAGATCTAGAAAGGAAGCTCCTTTGTGTTTAGATGCTACTCAGTTGCAGGTGGTGGTTTTGATCCAAAGGAATCTAAATGCCTCTCTGCTTCAAGTCGGGTGCTGCAATTTCAGATTTGATGTGCTTTATTTCTGATAGGAAAATACATAAGCAGGTATTCGATTTTTAAGCTTATGTGAAAGTAGCTCCTGAAGTCAGAAGACTATTGTATAACCGTATCTACAAAGATTTTTAGGATCCAGTTTCCCATAGATATATCTAAATGAGGACCAAAATATCTTTTTGCAGCCTCATCATAAACCACTGACAGTTTGGTGGATTGGGCATTAGGATTAGCACAAGAAATACGTTCTTCTAGAAGATGTAGATACTGTTCAGGTAGTTGGAAAGTTCACAACTAGCTAATGACAAGTCAAAATAGATTCTGCAGCATGACTGGTCATAATTTTTAGAACTCATATTTTTGACTTGAAAATGTGTGTTCTTCCACTGGGAAAAATACTAGTGGTACACACTTCTGAGGAACCTTTGCTTTCTGTTTCCTTTGTCTTATCAGACTTGACTGGGTTAGCTCTTATTTTATATCCAGAGATGTAAAATAGTTAATTTTAAAGTAACTTTTTTCTATATAGTTACATCAGTGAGGAAGGTCTTACTGGTTTGGAATTGTTCTTGGCTCCCAGAGCCTCTTGGAAAACTAATATTGCCACAATGTGATTTTATGTTACAGTCACCATATAAACAAATTAGTCTCAAAACAACTTAGAACTGAGCTTGAACTAATTCTTCCATTTCTCTGATTCAGAATGATTAAGCTTGTGTCCTTGAGTCTTGAATTTCTTTATAATCCTGTTTTTCAGTGGTGCTTATTCTGCACTTTTGATCTCATAGTCACAACCCACTTGATTAGCACGGTGGAAAGTGTCCGACCATGAGGAGGTATGGAAAAGGTACTGATGGGTTATTTTTTTTAATAAAAAGAAAAGAGTTCTTGCGAATAACATTTAGAGGACAGATGGGGGGGGGATAGAAAATAGGAGTTCGACTTGCAAGAAGAAAGAGGAAAAGAGGAGATGGAAAAGGAAGAAGAGAAGCGGGTACAGAAGACATCTCAGAAAAATGACAGCCGTTGCTGTTGACTGTTAACATTAGGGAGAAGACGAGGAACGAAGGATAGAAAAACAGAAGGAGGAAGGTATAGTAACCTCTCTAAGTAGCTTAAAACAGAAAAGAGATTATCCTCTAGAGTTCATCACAGCTCACAAAGGTGCGTAGATAGCCTTTAATTCCTAATAGCAAGGGATTTAATAGCAAGGGATGTAGCAGGCACATTCAGACACAGTCACGTTTCATCACTATGATCCTCCTATGATCTCCATAAAACAAGATACCTTATCTCGGAAACATAGTCCCCCCCGGCCAGTCTTTACGGGCAGATGTACTGCAGTAATGTGCCGACACATGTCCTGTGCTTGCAGTGTTTCCCTCCCACGTGGCCATAATGAGAGCTCTGCATATAGGAGTTTCTAATTTACTGTTACCCTGAAGGATAACATAAGCAACATGGGGATGTTGTTAAACATGGCATATGTTGTTGCTGTGAGCTGCTTTCGCCTTAGCAGTTCCGTGGGTCAAAAGTGACGTGTTTCCTCAGAAGGCTTCGTGTGCAGGGTATATCAGTTGGCCACGGAGAAAATGTTTAGAAGACTTATGACAAGGCATACTAATAAAAAAACCCAAAACATAATTGCTGGCATCCAGCCTTACAGTTCAGTGTGGGAACTTCTTCCCACAGGGTGGAGGGATTGTAGTGTAAGCTCGTGTACAGCACCTCTTCACATACACAAACATAAATAATTAGAGTTAGTTCATGTCTTGTTGGAAGTATAGTTAGTATCAAGCCTTGGCTCTATTCCACTTGTGCTGTTTTCTTTATGAAATAGTAAATGGCTGTAACTTAAATTTATGTTATAAATAGGCACGATTAAAATTGACCCTATTTGCTTGTGTGCCAAAATTGTCCCAGCAGAGGAATTTGGAGAACCCAAATTTATTACTGTGGCTCCTTGATTCTTCTGCTCCTCTGGCTCCGACCATGGCTCTGGCCAAAGCCAAGCTGGAGCAGAGGGTTTCTGCTGTGTGATCAGGTACGCGGTGCCCAACGGCGACAGCTGGCAGAGTCGCTGGTGCCGCTGGCTTCGTACCAGGGACAAATTCCCCTCTGATGGGAAAATGTAACCAGATTATGCGCCCTTTAAATTATCGCTCGCTGGGCAAAGAAATGGTGCCGCCCTCCTGCAGCTTGGGATTTGGTCCCTGGGACATTCAGGGTGGTGGGAATGGTAGCAGAGGTGAGCTACGCCGGGTACCTCTAAGGGCGTACAACTCACCCATTATCTCAGACATTCCAGGTTGAATAAGACCCTAAAAACAAGCTTTTATAATACACTATTGAGATTTTTCCCGTCTCAGGGATATCTGCAATTCTGGGCACATGTAATGCGTTTTACTATGCTCATTTGCAGCTTGAATAGCTCGCGGGGGTCAGCAGCAGAGTGCAGGCTTTTTCACCCCTTGAGCAATGAAGCATTGAGTAAAAGTTGTTATTACCAATTAGTGGTGGCATTATTATTACCAATTAGTGGCTGTATTAGGCAAATCATTAGTCTTAGCTCAGTTATTAGCAGCCAGGTGTTCATGAAACTTGCCATGTGCAGCTTGCGTTGGACCCCAGCAGTCACTGTCGAGGCCGGTTGCTGAATTTGTGACGTCTCCGCACTGTCCCTGCATGGGTTTTTGTTGTCCCCCCCAAAAGAAGCATGTTTGGAGTCAGTGTGGGTTGGGTTTTTTGTTGCTGCTGGTGTTAGGTACCTAGTGAGTGAATAAATAAGGCAATTCCAATCTCTAGACCAGTATTCTGCAGCCTTTAATATGCTGAATTCATGGTTTAAAGCCAAATATTAGATTACCAGTTTTGTTGTTGGTTGCTGCTTCATTTGTAAAAGCAAAATTGTCATGTCAGAGAAGGGAAAGTTACAGTGCAAATTACTCTTGATTGAAAGGATTTCTCTAGGGCTCCTGTTTTTGAAACCCTTTAGTAAGCATTATTTTCACATACCCATTAGTTTGCATAGTGACTTTACACAAGAAATTTTAGACAGCAAGCAGCATGAATTAAGTTCTATTTAAGAATTTAAATAGCACTTTTATACTGTGTTATGATTAAAAAAATTAAGAAGTTAATAAGTAATAAAAAAAAGGAATTGTACCTTTAGTGTTACTTCCATATTGAACTACATATTTAACTTTGGTACATTTTGCAGGGGATTCATAGCTGTAGCTCTATAATTATATAGAATAACTAATAAAGTAAGAAAATTAAGAATAATAAAGTTTTGATGTACCAAATACTTATTGCATAGAATTGTTTTTAATCATGTAATTTGAATAGGCATTAGAAATCTTTTTCATTTTTCTTGGAGTAAGGGGGTTGGAGCGCTGTTTTCTCTTTCAGCGTTTCAGATGTCTTCTGATTTTCAATATTAGTGAAGAAAGTGTTTGACTGACGATTTCTGTGAGGAGCGCTTAGAGGAAATGAATTGTAGGATGGCATCAGTCAGGTTGGGTCAGTCTGAGCACTAGTTGGGTAGGGACATCTGGTGGCGCAATAAAGGAATAATTGAACACTTGCAACTCACAGTGCAGTTGCATTGGAGTGATTAAGGCAAGAACACCATTATGCTCATGCTGTAATTGCTTTTCTGTTTCAATATTACTCTAGACACACTTATATGCATGATTACATTTCAGTTCGTGTATGGTTTTAATTTGCTGGAAAAGAGGAGTAGAAACTAAGGCCCTATTCTTGGGCTGGCAGCTTGCAGCGTAATGTGTTGAATGCCCTTAACTCAAAGGGCATTTGACTTAAGTCAATTGGAGGTTTAAAATCAAACTCAGGATGCTGGACCCGGTTCTGTGGATAGGGTGCATTTGGGCTCTGTTTCTAGTTCTGCCAGTGATTTGCTGTGATCTCTGGGCAAAGCTGATTTCATTTATTGCAGTCCATCACTCACCAATTGTTTCAATGTGTCTTTCAGTCCATCTTGCTGTAAAAGTGCTGCGATAATTTTCAGCTTCTGAATTCCATATGCAGAGAATCATAAAAAGTAAAATGTTTACATATCTTTGGTTGCAAAGTTCTATATTAATTAAAGAGACAGTGAGCAATTTTATTTGTATGTGTTTACCTTGGACCCCTTATGGGCCATACATACGTGACCAACATTTTAGGCGCAGTCATTTTAAAAGAGAAACTCCTTAGACTGAATTTTCTGGTGCTGTGGGTAACTGTGCCTGATACTTATTTAGCACTGCGCACATGGTGACAAAAAACACATGTTGAAGACCATACCCTTGGGAAGTGTGTCCCAGGAGTGTTTAACGCTGTGACATCTTACCAGCACCGCACCAGGCACTCACCTGCCAGGACAAAGCAAGACTTTCTTGACCTGTGAACATCTGTCATCTCATTATGTTCTTCCTGCTGTTCGTGTGTATCCAGCCATTGGTAGCACGTGTTGACCACACATGGTGCCTTCTGGGAGATGGTGTCATGTGCTCTGGGGAGGGTTCAGGCACAGGCTTTCCAGGGACACCTTGGTCTCTGCAGGCAGAAGGTCAAGTATTGTGTTCATCTACTCCCCCTTACGAAGCTTTTGCGACTGCTGTCTTGTTTTCTTTTAGAGTAGATGTGTTCTTGAAATGATGGTGTTGATAAGTTACTAGTTTGTGCTTTAGGTATTGTGTCAGGATTGCATTGTTACCATGAGGTATTCGCCATGTAATTCTATAAAAAGGGGAAAAAACCTCAAGTATCTGCTTTTTGGTTTGCTACCAACATGACACTGAGAAGCCTTCCAGGAAGCATCTGCAGCAGCTCCAAGCTTCAGCTCCTTTCATTGTATCTTGGACAGAAAAAAGTCAATCACATAAATCTTTCACAGCCAATTATGGACTCTTTACTGTGGTCATTATTCACACGAGGTACCCTATAGTCTGTAAGGAAGGATGTGTATAATCAAGCTCAGAATCAGAACAACCGTTATATAATTGAAAAACTGGGACTTTCAGATTGAGAGTCTTCTTTAAGTAAGGATCTGCAAAGATCAGCACTGTGCAAGGTAGAACAGTTTATCTCAAAGTCAGAATAATTATTCCTTGCAGGTCTTCACAAGAGGGCAGGTATTCTGTCGAGGTCCAACCCTCCTTTCTCTCCTTGCAGTAACATTTATGTTTTGTAAAACTCATCATGACTTCTTTTCCATAAAGCAACAATTCTTTGTCATATGAAATCTGCCATTGTCACCCCAGTGGTTCTGTCACCATCCTTTAAAAATTTCTTCACTCTTGGTTTGGATAAAAGAGAGAAGCGCTGGCATTTGTATGCTGTACCCTTTGTGTCTGGGATGTCCCAAGGCCGTGGTGACAACTGTGAAGTCGGGGATAGCCACAGAGTTGTTACAGACGTGCCGTTTTCCGTTAATGAGAAGCTGCTGTTCATCTGCGGCCCTTCTAAGTAATATTTAATCCATAACACTTTATATTGTATTGTAAGCAGCCCATTATAGAAAAAACTGTTGTTTTTCTGTTTCAGGTGCAAAGATGGCTTGAAAGGATTTACATACTCTGCACTCAAGTAAGTGAAGTTTCTGTGAGCACATAGCTTGAAGCAAAGATTTTGAGGAATCGTGCATAGTGGCAGCTGCGCTGTATGAAAAGGGTGTTCCTAAGAAAAATCATGCTGTTGTAAACCTTTTCCAACTTTTGGGGTATACAGCATATTTGGAAGAAGGCGTAATATGCTGGTAAGAGAGGAGTCTTTTCCTATTTGGGACTGTTAGTGAAAGGAAATGCAGACATATGGTTGCATGTTTTTGAAGGAGCGTTAATCTTTTCTCTTTATAAAACTGGGATTCATGATTCTCAATGTTCTCCTGGAAGCAAATAGCTGCTGTGTGTTGACCTGGAGTTTATTTGCTGTATTTACAAAATGTTGAATGAATACAACAGTAGTTCTGTGACCAACACCCAAATAAAATGTGGGCATGTAGCATATTCGTTTGAGAGATCTTAAATATGCCACTAAAACTTGTGTCTGCCCTAGTAGTCCAGGCTCTCCTAGAATTTACTTTGCAATGGGACCGTCTGGTGTTACTCACTCATTTGTGTAGTTATACAAAGTTCTCCCATCTTCATGTCTCATGTCAGCAGTACAAAGACACGTTATTCTTATCTGTCCTTTATATACTCTGCTACCTGTCTGTCACTCAGACAGCCCAGTGCATGGACAATGTCAACTCACAGGTGAAGAGAAGAGCTGAAGTCAAGCAAGACAGACTTGCTGTTGTCGGTCTAGTTGGAGGTCTGTGACAAGTGGTGTACCCCAGGGGTCAGTACTGGGTCCAGTCCTGTTCAACATATTCATCAATGACCTGGATGAAGGGATAGAGTGTACCATCAGCAAATTTGCTGATGACACAAAACTGGGAGGGGTGGCTGACACACCACAAGGCTGTGCTGCCATTCAGCGTGATCCGGACAGGCTGGAGAGCTGGGCAGAGAGAAACCTCATGAAGTTCAACAAGGGCAAGTGTAAGGTACTGCACTTGGGGAGGAATAACCCTATGCACCAGTACAGGTGAGGGGCTGACCTGCTGGAAAGCAGCTCTGTGGAAAGGGACCTGGGAGTCCTGGTGGACAACAGGATGACCATGAGCCAGCAATGTGCCCTTGTGGCCAAGAAGGCCAATGGCATCCTGGGGTGCNGGACTAGATGATCTCCAGAGGTCCCTTCCAATCCCTGTGATTCAGTGTAGTGGAAAATATTCTATAGAGTTTGCAGCTATGGAACAGCTATGGAATTTGATATAAGGTGCCGATAGTTAAATGATTCAGTTTATAGTCCAGAAATCTGGACATGAAACACTCCTGTGACAGCGTTGCAGAAACAGTGCTTTCTGAAATCACGACTTCACTGGCAGATTCAGTCACATACCAAATGACAAAGTTTTTATACCTCCATTGCCCTCAGGAAGACTACCACAGTACTGTGCAATTTGGATTGTAGTGCGAAGTGTTAGGAAACATCTTGCCATTGTGACCTCCTTTGCCTTTGATATACAGTAATTCTACACCTAAGATGAACTGGTATATTGACAGTATCAACTTCTGGGTGAACAAAGATGAAGCCAAGCAAAACAAAGTTGCTGCTCTTGGTGGGAGCAAAAACATTTTGAAGATTTTACAAAATAGATATTTTATGAAAATATTATAGTAATCATCAACCTTTATGTAACCCCATTTTGCTGGAGATAATTGAGATATTTCATGTGCCTTTTTATTTTCTTATTTGGTGTTCTTGCTTTGTATGGGAGATGGCCTTCCCTGGTAATGTTTTTTTCCTAGTTTTAAAAAATTCCTGGCAGCAATTGTGACCATTATCTAAATTTTAAATGTATGTCGGTGGAGTGGTCTTTTCAAAGAGATGCAAGGTTTGGCAACTGTATAGGATGCTTTTTCTTTTGCAGACCTGTGGGTAACTTCAAGCTTGTCTTAGAGACTTATATTGGACTTTATGTATTTCTTTGAGTTATTTATATAATTGTTGTTTTGTTCTGTCTTTTTCTTTCAGGTTCATTGTAGGGAAAGAAGAAATCCCCACTCATTCATTTTCACCTGAAGCAGCATTTTCAAAAACAGATAGAAAGATAAAGCATTGTGAAAAAATATCGCAGCCAATGAACATACTGGCTCTAACAAAAAAGCTCATGGACAAAGTGTGAGTCGAAGAAAACAAAAGAAAAACAAAACAGAATTAATCATTCTTAATTAGCTCATTTTAATGGTTTGCTACATTGTATTTGTCAATGTTTTATAATACTTCTTCTTTGCTTTGCATTTAAGTGTTTTTGCATTTCATTTTTACTAGGTAGTTAGCAATGACAAATGATGAACTCTAATGAAAGCAAAATTTAAGACTTGTATGTCATAGCAATGACTTGCAACATGCAGTTGACTAACAAGGGAGAGTAAGTTCCATCAGTTCTGAGTGGCAGAGTGGTGGTTGCTTTTTCTGCAGTTTTCAGCAAAACTAGCTCATGGCATGGTTCTGCTGGTGCTAGTAGGAGGGGAACATTCCCCTAAGGAGGGGAAACTGCACAGCAGCAGACCTTACTGAGATCACCTTAAGTGACCATAACATCATCTTTTTGGTGACCTACGTCCCTGTATTGCATGAAGGAGAACTGCCTAACACAGGTTTGGTAGTGCCTGGCCTACCTCCTCTGCCAGGAAATAGGAAATTGCAAAGCAAAGAGTGAGTCTAAAATGGTTTTGCACAAGGACAGATCTAGACATCTGAACCTAGGTAAGGTTGGTTTCCTCCTGGTCTACAGGATCCGGTTTATTGTGCTTTAGTATGAGCTTAAAGAAATGACAGCAGATAGCTTTTCAGGCTAATATGTTCAGATGGTGTACTTCTGCTGTGCTTGATTTGTCCCATTTCAGGCACGTTGGGTACCACAAGGAGTCATGCATTTACAGGGAAGATGGAATAAAAAATGGACTAGGGGTCTGTTCATACCACACCTATGAACCTTCACTTCCACTGACCTCTCCAGAAGCAGTTTTAAGACCAGATCTTTACCTGCTGACAAGCAGGAGAGAAACAAGTCTTGCAAGTGCATTGTGTTCTCAAAGCAGTGGCTTATCTCAGTGCTCAGATAACGAACAGAAATGAAGTGGTCTGCATCACATGGTGACTTCCTATGATTTGCTGTGGTTTTTAATTGAAAAATATCAGGGAAGCCAGCAGCGGCTTCTCAGACACAACTGTATTAGACAACAGAAGACCTACAAGGAGAAGATGGCTCCAACCATAGGCAGATTCTTTTAGCTGAGTTGCTTATACCTCTTTTGTCTTAAATACCCCTTATTCAGTTTGCTAGATATAGTTCATAACTCTTCTGCTGTTCGTTAAATACAAGGATCAAGGTGGGGAAGAGTGCTTTTTCTTTAAAGTTTTGAAACTCCCAACTCAGACATTCAGAAAACTTTCAGTTTTCAGTCCTATGCTCTCACAGGTTTCTCTTCCATATGGTTCTTTTCAATATAATTGAGTCTAAATGCCCGTAACCTGATCACATTCTCATTACAATTTTTGCTATATAAACTGACCTCACAGTTGATTTATGGCCATTAGACTTTAGAGTGCACGATTCAAAACTTCCAAGATATTTGGCACAGTATATAAATTGTGTAATTTATTTTGCATTAAAACTTAAATACTTGGCTATAGCAAAATACAATGTTCAGACCTGGTATGACATTACTGCTTTTAATTCTACATAATGCAGGGCTAACAACTGTACAATCCATGTGTCCCACCATCCCAAGCCAGTCTCTTTCAAATGCTCAAGGTCAAATTCTCAGTCTGAACTGAGAGCTACATAAAAATCAACACAGTAGAAGGAATAGCCTGGAAGTGAAAAGCTTGTAATTAAGAGAAATCTCACGGGGTATCTCTGTGCAGTTGTATGTTCTGCGTTACCCTCCAATGAACCTTACAATGGTATGAAAGATGTAAGGACGCAGGTAACAGATGCTTGGTCAAATACCCTTCCAGAACCACAGAGCAGAGACAAACTGGGAAGGGTCATATCCTGTCTCTTTGTTAATCACAGCAGAAAATTTGTTCTTTAATTTTATATTTAATGTGTAGCAAAGCAAGAGGTTGGATCCAAATAAGCGTGCAGACACTTCTTGCCATACAACTAAAGTATTGTTAGTTTTTATTGTCCTTTTATGGCATCATAAAAGTTCACAGTGCCCTTCAATGGGTAATGGGGAGAATGAGTGGTGGGAAAATAGCACTTTATGTATTTTTAGGCAAGAAAAGTTTATGAAGTCTCCTGTCGATGACGCTGAAAACACCTACGAGTTAATATGTGTTTCATTGTGCTTTTTGCAGGTGCAAACACGGCCCAAGGCATAGGTGCTGTAAACACTATGAAGATAATTGCATCTCGTATTGTATTAAAGTAAGTGCAGAAAAAGTTAGATTGACAAACTCTGGCAAAGACAGGGTAAAAGTCATTAGTCAGAAAAAGCATATACTTAGGAAGTGAGAAAGGAGCCTGTTACTCATTCTTCCTCTATTGAAAATGCGACAAGCCTGAAAACAGATTTTCTCAATTTAGGACGGGGTGGTGGTGGGGTTAAAGTTCTCCGGTCTTTCAAATTAGCTGGAGTGAATGAATAACATAAAACGTGTGGGAAAAAAATGGACTAGCAAGCAAGGAACTTGTTTAACTATGTGATGCACTTCACGGCTGAGCCGGCTTGTGACTCCATCCTGAAGAAAGCACCGGGAATGTGCTGCTTCGGCAGGCGGCGCAGCCCCGGCGCACGTGCAGCTGCGCGAGTCTGGCATGCTGCTGCCGGGCGCTGGCCTCGCCCCTCCGTCCGGTTATTTTAAGGGCTCAGGGTAATGAGAGATTGGTCACAGTTGCTGCGCCCAGGAAGAGCTGTTTATGTCCGGTGGCGTAATTCATCCTCCGTTATTCATGTGATCAGCGCATTTTTTTTTCGGAGGAGTACTGTGTAGAGATTTGTCTTGGCTGGCGTTGGGTTGGCACAGGTGGTACCACCTGCTATGCCTGTTCTAGGAGTTGGTAAGACTCCAGGAGATCTCAATCACTTAATAACTTACCCATTTTTTAATATATGGAGCAGCAAAAATGGATTTGAGTATCTGCAGATGCTTTAAAAATATATTTTACTTTCAAAAATAACTTTTTTAAGTTAAAATTTTATATACAGTTGTTATCTCAGAGGAGCTACGCTTAAATTTAGCATCAGAAGAAATCTAGTACAACTTTTATTCATGTATGTTTATTAACAACATCATTTTGTGTTGTATTAACACTCTTTTTACACTGCAGTATATTAGCGTAGCACTGTGTAACACGGATATAATTTGCGCTGGAGCTGGTAGGATTTGAGATGGTGCTTAAGCGTTCCACTGAATTCCGATAAGAATACGCAGTAGAGCAATCACAAATAGTTCAGGATAGTTATGTCACTTTTCTGTTGTAGGTATGACATATATTTAACAGAACCCAGGTTAAAATTATGATTTTACAACCTCTCACCACTATCTCAGTCCACTTAATGTTTTATTCATGGCCTTTTTTCTTCAAGGGACAACATCTCTGGGGACACAGACTTTCCATTTGCTTTGTGCTTGTTCAGTGCCTTGCCCAGTAAGTTTGCTGGTCAGTGCCTCCTGGTCCGCTTTGTCTCCCATCTCCTGAGTGCTCGTATTTGGTCAGCATCCTCTGGGGAGCAAACATTCCCTGTGCCTTCACTTGCAGAGTACTCTGTGTTTTCCCCGTAGATATCACTGTCTAGGCTTCAGACTCAATGTCCAAGACTGCAGTGAATATTATATTCAAAACAAAGATTACAATTAGGCAGAAGTGATTCTGTGGGTTGATACGCTGCATTTCCAGATCTCTGCTGATGGCAGCGTCTCCTAGCGTGCATCTTTTTTCATGGGTGCCTTGCTATAACTTCAGTCATATAACTTCAGCACTTCTACATAAAGTGCTGTCTTTCATTACTTAGGCACATTTTACAGTAATTAGCTCTTAACTACTGTTAGTCCAGACTTGCTTTCTGAGCTTGTTATTAATCTCGCACAAAATCCTTATGCATTCTGTGCTGCCTGCTCACCAGTCAAATCTATAGGTACCCTCATAACACTGTATTATTTTACAAGGGCAGTTAGAACAAAGAAGTAAGGATTTCTGTTAGAGTACTCATAATGGAACTGATGCCTCTTCTTCAGGGAAAACTGTCATAATCTGCTGGAATAATGATTGTGTGTGTGAGACCTCATGGGTAAAGAGAGAGGTAATCTGATTGTTATGGAATATAAAGAGCTTGAAATGCCTTTAAAACAGGAAGGTGACCAAGAAATAGGAGTTAGTCTTGTTGAGAGACCCAAATCTGATTTCAGGTGGTGAGTTCCTCAAATTACAGTAGACCAGCCCCACACTACCCTCTGTCCTTTCTTAGGTGAGTGGGGAGACATGTCAATGATCAAAACAACAGGGGGAAAAAGAAGGGGGGGATATTCAGGAGTCTCTGTCCCCTTCAGTTCCTTATTCAGCATCATTTTGTTTGCATTTCACATACCCTTGAAAAGGGGATGAGGGGAGAAGAAAACCCAACTAATAATGGAGCCAAACTAAGTCTTAACTTGACTAAAAATAAATTTAAAAAAGACATTTTTATAAGGCTGTTCTCTCTTTAGGGAAACCAATTGTGTGTTTGAACTATACTTCATTCTTGTACTAGTCTTGTATAGTATTTTCATATAAATTATTCTTGACTACAATAATATAATCAGGGAACTATCACTGAAGTGGCAGCTAGATCTTTGAATTTCCTGCCTTTTCTGTGGCTTTTTTTTTAAATTAAACCATGAGTGAAAAATTTTATTTTGATGTATTTGGATTTTTAAAGATCCAAAATTCTTAAAGCATTTTCAGTTCTCTCTTTGGCTGTACCAGGAGTACATCAGTAAGAACTGTCAGCTGACGTGATTTGAGCATGTTTTTGTAATTCCGTATCTGTAAGGGAGCTTTCAAATCTGATAATGATCTGATGAGCTGCTTATTTACCAAAAATTTCCCCTCCGCACTATATTTTCGCTTATCCTTGAACATCTCACCTTCTCATTATATCCATGCTTTAATTGTGACCGCATGTTCTTTTTCTCTTGCTTCACATTTAAATGCGCGTTAGCTAGTTGATGTAATCCATCATAGCGTTTATGTAACATACAGTAATGACACACCACCTGATTTCATAGACTTCCCTTCAAATTTTAAATATTTCCAATGCTTTGGGTTTGTAAATGTCTGAAAAGAGCTACCAGTATTTTTTATCTTTTGGACTCCAGGTGATTACGATGAGGAGACGTTAGCCAACAGTAGTAGTTCAGTTGTCCATTTTTTCTGCTGATGCTGCGGGTGACACCAGATAACCCTCACAACTTACCTAATGACTAGGGTGCCCAAAAAGAATACGAGATTATTTTCTGATGATTGTAGTCTCTGCTTTCTGTCTGTTGAAGGAACATGGGGTACAGTATACCCAGAACAAATTTTAAATATCTAAACTAATTCCTAATATATTGCAACAGGTTGACTGAGTTTTAGTATGTTACTGAACTCTGTTTATGTGCACACACGTGCTTTTCTGAATTTGAGTTATAGCCAATATCTTGACTGTATTATTAACTTTTTAAGAAATCTGTTTCTCAAAAGGAAAAAAAAAAAAGTTTATTCAATGAGTTTTGCAGACACGTAGTTTCACTGTGCTGCTAATTCTGGCTGATCCGAATCCCAGCTCAAAACCTCTGTAGAGAAATGGCTCACAGCAGAGTTTTCTTCACTCACTTGTATTTATTATAATGTCCTGCATATACTCTACTGTTTTCTACCTCTGTTATTATTTGAGGTCTTTTTATGGAAGATAAAAGTTATGGTATTGTGCATTGATTATAAGATGTAATACTTTGTGTGACTCTGTAAAACACCTGTAAGTGTGATATGGATTCACCTGATTGATGTAACGAGCTAAATAGAAAGATTTTGTGCACTGCTTATTGCTGTTTGGTGCACATTATAAGCCTCAATCCTTCAGTTCAGCACTTCTAAGTAGGCTACTAATAAAAATGAAACTGCGGATATATTTGAGTGTTTCCAGTTGGAATGTGTTTCCTCATGCAGTGTTTCTCACCCCATCAGAGTAACCTTTCCTATGGCTGGGTAAAAACATCAGCCATATCATACTGTCGTTTGTTCTCTTGTTTTGGGCTTTGTTCATAACTGCTGGTTTTAGGACTTTTTTTTTTTTATATAATGGTACCTGGTATCGTAATTATCTCCTTTTTTTGGAAGACAAGGGCTATGTACTTCACACTAGGGTACCTCTTTAGGTGCGAAAATATGGTTATCTTAATTTTGACATTTTAACTACACCAAATTCACAGTGCATTTCCGTCTCTGCCTACCTTACATGCCTTTCAGTAGGCATTTTCATTACATGATCAGAAAACATTGGGTTGTTAGCTTTTCAGTACCTAGAATTTACATACCTTTAAGAATAGCAGAGAAAGAAGTGGGATTTTTTCATTCATAGCTACTGGATCATTGGATGACACAATATATTTTCTTCTACTTGATTCTCATAAACCAGTTCTTGAGTAGCAGGGAGAGTAATTGCTTCAGGAAAAGTTTATTACTGGATGTTTAACCACAATAAAATTTTATGAGATTTATGATGCATTATAAAGTCCTGTAGCAGGCAAAAATGTTTGGAGTTTCTTGAGTTTAAAAGGTTGCTCAGTCAAACTTTTTAGCAGGGCCTGTTGCGATAGGACAAGGGGTAATGGCTTTAAACTAAAGGAGGGAAGATTTAGACTAGACAGAAGGAAGAAATTATTTACTCTGAGGGTGGTGAAACACTGGCACAGGTTGCCCAGAGAGGTGGGAGGTGCCCCATCCCTGTAAACATTCAAGGTCAGGTTGGACGGGGCTCTGAGCAACCTGATCTAGTTGAAGATGTCCCTGCTCATTGCAAGGGGGTTGGACTAGGCGACCTTTAAAGGTCCCTTCCAACCCAAACTATTCCATGATCCTATGAAACCCTCTGGCAGTTATCCTTGTAACTGGAATTGTCTTGGTGTCCCTGAATATCTTCTGAAAAATGAACTACAGAAATCACGAGCATTGGGTGCCTGCCTTATTTGCCAATAGTAAGTGCACAGAGACTTTTCAGATAAGGCATCTTCCAACCAAAAAATGGATAGATTTTATTCACAATACTTAGAGAAGTTCAGCCATAGGGTAAGAATAATGATAGGAAGCCGTGGAGGAAGTTACAAGAAACTGGGGAGAAGGATTTGGAAAGAAAAAGTCAGTGTGGTTTTGTGACGTGGTATTAAAAAGCAGATCTGTATCCAAGGTGGAATAGTAAGAAAAAAAATCATTGGAGCCCATATTATCCTTTCTCAGTAGCTGTGCACATAATCTCCCTTCCAGTTTCGCCCTCTCTCTTGCTGCAGGCATCACTCAGCCTCCAGTTCGGTTGAGGGAAAGTATGTGAGCATGTGCCAAGCCACCAGGGTCAATTTCTAATTCTCACACTTTCTGAAATTTATTTTTTGTGGACTTTTTCCTCCTCTAGTGCTTTCTCCAGACATTTGAGGGTAGAAGTGCTCTTTTTTTCCACCACATTACTTTCCTCTATATACCCACTTGTGGTTAAAAGCCGGCCAGTAACCTGGAAATGAAGTCATCAGGATTATTTCAAAGACTAGAATTTTGGAGCAGACAAGAAGTAGAGTTTGTCCCTTGAGGCCTTTCAGATATTCATAGAAATTAAAGGAGAGTTTGCCTTTTAAAATTAAATTAAAAAAATAAGTTAAAAAAATTTTAAAAACATTAAATTTAAGTCAGGTTTGCTGCCGACACCAAGCTGTGTGGCGCGGTTGACATCCTGGAGGGAAAGGATGCCATTCAGAGGGACCTGGACAGGCTTGAGGGGTGGGCCCGTGCCAACCTCATAAGTTCAATAAGGCCAAGTGCAAGGTCCTGCATCTGGGCTGCAGCAATCCCAAGTGAAAATACAGGCTGAGCAGAGAGTGGGTTGAGAACAGCCATGAGGAGGACTTGGGGGTGTTGATAGATGAGAAGCTTGACATGAGCTGGCAACGTGCGCTTGCAGCCCAGAAGGCCAACCATATCCACAGTTCAAAAGAAGCATGGCCAGCAGGTTGAGGGACATGATTCTGCCCCTCTACTCTGCTCTCATGAGACCCCACCTGCAGTACTGCCTCCAGCTCTGGAGCCCCCAACATAAGAAGGACATGGACCTGTTGGAGTGGGTCCAGAGGAGGGCCACAAAGATGATCAGAGTCCTGGAGCACCTCTGCTATGAGGACAGGCTGAGAGAGTTGGGGTTGTTCAGCCTGGAGAAGAGAAGGCTCTGGGGAGACCTTATAGCAGCTTTCCAGTATCTGAAGGAGGCCTACAAGAAAACTGGAGAGGGACTTTTTACAAGAGCATGTAGTGATAGGATGAGGGGTAATGGCTTCAAACTGGAAGAGGGGAGATTTAGATTAGATATTAGGAAAAATTCTTTACTGTGAGGGTGGTGAGACACTGGAACAGGTTGCCCAGGGAAGTTGTGGAGGCCCCATCCCTGGAAGTGTTCAAGGCCAGGTTGGATGGGGCTTTGAGCAACTTGGTCTAGTGGGAGGTGTCCTTGCCCATGGCAGGAGAGGTTGGAACTAGATGATCTTTAAGGTCCCTTCCAACCCTTAACCATTCTGTGATTCTATGAGAGTAAATTGTCTGTGGTTTTATTGCTTTTGCTATTTCACAGGGGAACCAGGAAAAAAAACCCCTGGTCTTGAGTGTGAAGATGGGGTGCATTTTACATAGTATCTGCAGAGTGGGTTTCAAACTGCTCAATGTAAAAAATAAGTACTTCTGTAGACTTCTTTCCTTTTCCTTTTTTTGAACTGGTAGTTTCTTACCACAAAATCTTTCTTTCTTTTCTCTAGGGCTTCGTTAGGATGTTCAGCATTGGTTACCTGATCCAGTGTTGCCTTCGGATTCCATCCACCTTCCGACACCTGTTTACAGAACCATCCCGGCTACTTTCCCTCTTCTACAACAAGGAAAATTTCCAGCTTGGAGCTTTTCTGGGATCTTTTGTCAGTATATACAAAGTAAGCTTATAACATACAGAAATGACAAATGGCCATGTTTTTTATGTCACTGCTCAGAATGTCACGAAGACCTAAAAAGTCTAGCTGCTTAATGTTACTGATACTGTTTGCTACAGCATGTCACCGACAAATTCTATAGTATTGCAGTAATCAAATTGTAAATAGAAAACTAGTCTTCCATTCTGTGTGTTTTTTCTATCATTTCTGAATGAACCAGATGGATTTTGCAGCATGGTATTGAGATCGGGAGATAGGGAGTACTTCAGAGAAAGTGAATTCAGATTTCAAAGGGACTTGCAGTAGCAGCAGTGCTGCCAGAGAGAAGCCATTTGCAGATTTTTTGGCTCAAATATCTGGAATTCTTACTTGATGCTAAATAGCAGGAGATTGCAGAACATATATCATGTGCAGCTGAGGAGATGTTGCACTTACCACTTGGAAATCTACCCTTCTACACCATTATAAGATGACAGATTGTGAACTGATACTCATTCCTACAGCATTATTGGAGTTAATCAAATTATGTTTATCTATGCCAGAAGAGAATGTGACCAAGCACACACACCCAAAAGGAGAATATATTGCATAGTGCAGCGCTGAAGTGGCTTTTGCACTTTTACGTTCTTAATCACCCATGTCATTTTTCAACTGCTACTTTACTTGTTTTGCAAAATTAAGGTAATTCCTCTGTATTATTCAGGAGAAACATTACTCACTGAAAATTAAAAAACAAGTGTTATTTGTAAGCACAACCACATTTCGCTTGACTTGCAGTCAGATTGAGACAGAGGAATTTTAAGGTTACAGAGTTTAAAATTTGTAATGGCAAAGTGCAAATGGGTTGTTCAGAGTTTATTTGAGAATTAAATTTTTGTTCAAATTTTTAAGAAAAAAGCACTGAACAAGTTCCTGAGCAACCTGCTCTAATTAGACCTGCTTCAAGCTGGAGGTTGGACCGGATGATCTCCAGAGGTCCCTTGCAATATTAATTTTCTTTGATTCCATGAAAAGCACACATTAGATGGATTAAGAGCCTGACACACATATCTCAAGGTAAACATCAGCAGGCTGTCATACTGAATTATATCATGTTGTCTCGGTGCCATCAGCACTGGATTTGACCTTACTAAGCAGATCTCGAACCATGTAGAAGCAAACAGAAATTTACCAGGGATAAAATTTGGAGACAAAGTATGGATTTCCAAAACAGTTGAAAAAACAACGCAGAGGATGTGGCAGATGTGGAACAATCTGGATCATTTGGTAACTTGCAGTCATCCAAATGAAATGTATTTTAATGCAGTCTAAGCCACAATTACTTACATCCATTCTGGCCTGAACAGCTGTGTATTGTTCTCTGTGTCAACAAACAGGTTATTATGCATTTCACTGCGTCTTTTAATCATATGCAGTTCTGACTTTTTAGATTAATGTGTTTTCCTGGTTCCAGAATTTATTGGATGTATGGAATAATCTCAAGGTGTTTGCTGTGTAGTTGAAAATGGAGTTTATTAAGGGAAAGGGGCTAGACAACTACAGCAAATGAAGATGATATGAATTCAAGATTAGCTTTGGAATTAGATTGGTATTCAAATTAGATTGGTCGGCTCTCTGATTTTGAAAGAAACAGTAACGGTGAACTGTTAATTAAAACACTGAAATGTTCAGATACTGTGGATTATAGGTTTTATCACACTGCACTCTTAATTCATACTGTCTGCTATATTACTAGTTTATAAAGTCTATGTGTTCTGAAAGAGAAATAACTGGGGCTAATCCTGCTCTCTGTTCACCTACAGGGTACTAGTTGCTTCCTGCGTTGGGTACGAAACCTAGACGATGAGCTTCACGCACTTGTAGCTGGTGAGCCCATGACAAAGTTTATGTTGCCTCTGTTGGGACCCTGCAAATATTTCTCTCGTCTGTCCTCCCGTTCCCTTTTCAGACTTCTGTGATGAAAAGAGGAGTGCGTACATCGAGGTCGTGTCAAAGTGACAGTGGTGTTTCAAGTAGCTTCAAATAAAGAGTTACAATTAAAATTGTAAGGCAAATTCAATCAAATAGTGTGGTTTTTTATGGTCAGCTTCAAGGACAATACATTATTGTATGCACAAATGTAAATTTGTCCTTTATTTTCCAACTGTAGAGATGTGAGGTTCAGATACTGTCTCTTCCGTATGTGACAGAGTACACATTTGAAAGGATGGGCTCCACTGGGTCCGAAGAAGGACACTTTTGCCATGAAATTTGTGTGATGTTGCAGGCCCTTCCCCGCTGTCTGCGCCCCTGTCACCTACTGGAACCTCAGAGGCCTCTCTTCTTTGTGGGATGAGGGAGGAAATTTAATACTGTGCTCCTGAGCACTGAACTATGGATTTCCTTCAGGGTTTCAAAATTCTCTGGGGTTTTTTTTAAGGACGTAATTCATGTTTTGATGGGCAGCACAGGAACATCACTGAGCTTTGCTGTAGCAACAGAAAGCATCATCTTGTGCAGTGTTGAGCTGATGTACTGCAACAGCAACAATAAGGCACCATCTTAACAATACTTTTGTTTTCTAATTGTTACAGGGTGTCTAGCAGGAATTTCTATGATGTTTTACAAAAGTACGACAATCTCTATGTATCTGGTGTCCAAATTAGTAGAGGTAAGATGTTACCCTTGAAACAGAGTTCTTTATTTCATCTGTTTTTTTCAAGGCAGACAAAGAAAATGAACTTCACGGGCTTTGTCAGACAATTCCAGTGTAATACAAAGTCGTGTGGTGGTGGTGTGTTTCAGTAGGTGTGTGCCAAGAGGCAGTGCCGTTTTGTGGTCTCATTTCTTTTTTATTTTCCTTTCTGTGACTCATTTTAAAAGTCCTTTATCCATTGGTCTCCATGTATGTTCTCCATGATTTTTTTTTAATCTCCCGTTAGCCCTTTGCTTTGTAGCTTTTGCAGATTTTTTAAATCTGAAAGTTCCAAGAATGTCTATTCTGCCAGAAACATAAATCAAAACTATTCCTTAATTGCAGATTTATTGCCAAAAGCTACAGCTTAACTTCCTGCCTTTGTTCCCTAATTTTGGCATTCAACAATCCAAGATAACTCAAAATAGCTTAGGTTTTAGTCTATAGCTGGAGTTGTTTGTCAGTATACTTCAACTGATTAAATTCCCAGCTTTGCAACGAACTTTGTTCTAATTACTAGTTTTCAGACTTGAATTATTTCTGTTAAAATAAGAAAAAAAAAAAAAACGTTTGTAGAGTTTGGGTATGTAGATTATACTTTGCTAAACAGCTTTTGGTTTCTTACTGTGATTTTTCCATAAAACTGGGACTTAGTCATGGTTATTTCCCCAACAGCACCACTGGAGTAAGTTGGGAGTGTTCTCTTATTATGCATCATCTCCAGATCACAAAGCTTTCTCCTGCAGACCTCGAGGGCCTCCTTCCCTGGTGATATTTATCCACCTGCATTACCAGAGCAGAATTCACTTCAAAGAATATAAAAAGAAGGAATTCTTTTTTTTCGAAGCATAAAATTAAACATAAAACGGGAAGATGTATTCTGTTTATTCTTCCTCCTTGTAATCCTAGATCAAGCGCTGAAGGTAGTTCGCATATTGGTTATGTAGAAGCAACTCTGAGTTATCCATATTGACTTTTAGAACACCAGTTGTAAAAAAACAATATTATCTTGTATTGCTGATGGTTTTCTCTGGACTTTGAGACATTGTGGCTGCAGTGAAATAAGAAAAGTGCTGTGTGTTCTTTCTTTCTTTCTTTCTTTTTTTTTAAACTACTTTTATCGTCTTACGCAAGCCAAGGGTAACTGACCAAAGAGGCGTGTGCTGCTTTGGAAGGTCAAGCTGTGCTCAGGAAAATAAACTTTACATGTTTTCTCAGAAAGAAAAGTATGTGATTTCAAGCTGTTTAAGAACAGTGAATATTCACTTTGTTGGAATAGTTATTGCATTGTTCTTTTGCTTTTTTAAAATGAAGAATTTAACATAGCAAACTTTCCCTTTTTTATCTTTAAGGTCTGTGCTACCCTTTTAACACCAAAGCTGTTGCTAGGTCCTGTTCTGTGCATTTGTAGCCTATTATTCTATTGATCTTGGATAACTTTTATAGGCTAGCTCAATCAATGTCACATTGGTGGATATAAACAAAAATATATGAGTAGATCAGTAATGTTGACAGGGTTTTCTGAAAAGGTAAAATAAGTAAAAAGCTACTTTTACTTTAATTTGTTTCATTCAGCATTTTTCCTTTATTTTTATAGACTATATACTTCAAAGGCATTGAAGCAGGGAAGGTTCCCTATTTTCCTCATGCAGACAGCATCATCTATGCCATTTCTACATCAATATGCTTTCAGGCAGTAAGTATGTTGGCTTCTAACAGAATATGAAGTTCTTTTAGTTTAAGTCAAATGTTGAATGAAACGAGGAGCACGGGGATACAGTGATATAGAAAAGATGGTGTGATGTAGCGATTGCAGCAAGATGCTGTGAATCGGAGCTCCTGCATCCTGCTTTGGAGTGTCACTGTGGGAAGATCATTTCTAGGACTCAAAATTCTCATATGCTTATAGCTGAATACATTATACAAAGCATTGAAGTCTTTGGAAAAGGTCTTAAAATACATTGACCCAAAAGATGAACATAAATGTATGGACTTTCATATGCATATGAAAGGACAGTTTTCTCAAGGAGGCAAACAATATATTGTAATTTTTATTCTTTTTTAATCAACTGGAAGTTTTCTCTTTCAGCTAACAAATTAAAGTTGCCTATTTGAAAAACTCTGCAAAAATTGGCAAGGAAACCTGAAGTTTTACGTTTGAAACAAGCAGTAGTTATCATCTTTTGCACTTCCCCAAGTCCATTACATGCCTTCACCCTCAGCCCTTTTATCTGCTGCATCAGCTAGAAAAGCTCCTTTTCAGTGGTACCCAGATCACTATTCTACTACATGTCTCCATTTCTAGACCTTCTGCTGAAACATCCCACTGAGTGTTTTCTGGACCTATATATACATACATATAGAACTATATGTATTTTTGTACCCCTCAATAAAAAGAATATAAAATGACCCTAAAGCAGTCTTCTGCTGTCTCATGCTAAACACAACAGTTCCACTCCTCCTCATTGCTCCTGTATTTGGGAATATCTCTCATTGTAGGACCAAAGCGAACTGATGTTTTAGTGCTTGGGATGTGCCTGAAGGTCTGCAGCATTGAGATCTGCAAAATACTGTTGGCAGGGACCATCGTATGAGGCTGACAGAAATAAAGTTCGTATGAGAAAAGAGGAGAGTTTTTTTTCATTACCTGATAACTGATTGGAAAAGGGATCCAAGACTAGAAATAAATTGCTTCGTTTAGGAGGGAGGAAGGAGAGGGAAATTAGCAAAGGGATCTGTGCTGAGATGTTTGTTACTCACTATATTCATAAGTGACCTGGAAAAGTAATGGAATAGAGAGAAGACAAGGATTTTGGTTATATGACATTATTTAAGAAATGTAACGTGAAGTATAGAGATGACTACAAGAAATAGTAGATCGCAAAACGCAGAGCAAGTGGGGGATAAAATAGCAGGTAAATTTGGCATCCACAAGTGCAAAATCCTGTACGTAGGAATAATAAGGATTATTGTTGCTTTCTCTGCAATGAGATCTAAGTTAATTACCCCCACTTTTGAAAGATAGCCTTCTGGGAATATCAGTCTGTGCTGGTGGTGGTCATATAGAGCATCGAATTCAGCTGTGAGCGGTTTGTCTGCTGGCAGCGCTGGGCATTGGCTGCTTTCGGTCTGGGAATCCTGAGGTGTTTTTTAAAAAATTAAATAAGTATTTCCATAACTATCCTTTCACTGGTTTTGGCAACGCAGTGTGGCCGATGAAGCTTTTGCCTGACCCTGTCAGCTGGCTCTGACAGAATACTCTCCTTGCAGGCTGTCATGGAAGTTCAGAACCTGAGACCTTCCTACTGGAAATTTCTTTTACGACTAACAAACGGCAAGTATGTAATCAGGGGATGTCACGGCTTGTCTAAACACATCGTTCCTCACATTTCGACTTTCTGTGTCATTCACTGTCAACAGCAGAGCCGTAGGAGTACACGTGGGCTAATTTCCTGAGTGTTTACTTTGCTTTTCAAATGGTTTCCAGTCCACTTCAAGTTCTTTGCTGCTGAAGCGACATTGCTAGGTTTAGTCTAATGACAGGAGCAAAGATTTACATCTAGTTAAGACTGTTTAGCAGGTGAGCGTTTTACTGGAAGGCTTCTTTGTCTTTAGTTCACTTGAAAGGTGGAATGCTTTCAGATTTCAGTGCAATATGAAGAGTAAAAAACTATACAGGTCGAAGAAATCACTTAGTATGTAGAGTGATTGACAACATGGTATTACTACGTGTTTAAAAGCATTACTGGAAATGTCAGAGTATTTCCTAAGAATACCTTGAAGATTCAGTGGTTCAACTGGGAAAGGAATTCTTTTTTTCTTGGAAAACTAATGAAAAATTTTCACTGATTATAACCATAAATTTACACTCTAATACCTTAGTGGGTATTTTTTCTCTTATTTGCTGTGGGGATCTACACTGCTTACCTTTTAAAATAGGTTTTGCTGTAACTGATTTTTAAAAATACAGTTTAGTGAAGTGTACACTATTACACCGATGTAGTATGTGGCAGAAACAAGGCATCCAAGTCTTGGTGGAGATCAGTTTATGAATGGGATTATAAAAGGTAACGTTTGTCGTGACAGTGAGCTCTCCAGACTATAAAAATAGAAGTGAAATCCGAGGCCAGTCCCTGCAGCATGTTGACCCTGCGCTCCCCATGGCACAGTACACTCTTAGCTGGACATGAGGGGACTGAACACATTGCTAGACGTAGTGGGAAGCTTTTCCTCGGGATGCCTGGAGGCAGTCTGCAGGCAACCTCGGAGGCCGTGCAAACATGACACGGGGGATGATGTCAGTGCAGATGTCCAGTTTTGGCTGCGTTTTTCCCTCCTGTGCTAATCCCAAGATTGCTGTCGTTGAAAGAGAGGAGGGAAAAGAAATTCTCTTCGGCTCCTTTATTTTATCTGAAGTAAATCTCTGTAATAGTAATTTTGACGCTCTCCAGACAGTGATGTTTCACAGGTCTTTCACTCAACAGAAGACTGAAGAGATGGAGTACATCGTAACATCCATAAAATTGTTATTCAGATTTGGGCAGGCATGGCCAGTGTTTGCAGGGCTGGGGTGAGAAAGAAGAGTAGTATATTTTGTTTTGACTTCTTTTGTGAAGTTAAAAGTAGAAAGGGACTCTCTCCCCTTTTCCGCAAGTTGTGTGATATAAAGTGTATCCACACAAAGCACTGTTAATCAGATTTGTGAAATGGTGGCTTTTTTTTGAATCCTTGTTGCCCAAGATGATAAAAATGCAGTCTCTAAACAGTGCAGGCTGAAGCCTGTATTTCAAAGATTTGGGTAGTCTTTCATGAAGTGAAATAACGTTAATAATTTTATAAACAAATCCAATTTAAAAATATTTTATAAATAAAATAAATTTTAATAATTTTGTTTTTTCAAAAGTAAATTAATAACCTGTTCAGTCTCCCATGTCTGTTCTTTTTCAGGTTTGCCCTCATGAACAGGAAAGTTTTAGATGTATTTGGTACTGAAGCATCTAAGAACTTCAAGGATTTCACACCTAAGCTTGACCCAAGATACACTGTTGTACCACCAGAGCTACCGCTGGAATTGTCTTGAAAACGATAGTGTATCTTGTCATTGAATGGGATCAGCGTTTTGTCCTGAAAAGTTAATTAACTTAACTGTCCTATATATGGAGGAGGGCTTGGGCTCCACTTCAGTATTATTTCAATGAGAAATGCTTTTTACCAATCAAAAATACTGAAGCTTTGCAGGAAGGTGCGGCTTAGTGATTAAGCCCCTTCTGTACACAGAAAATATTTCTGGATTACTGTAGTCGGTTGACAGTATGGTAGATTCCTGAATGAATTAAACAAATAAGTAATATATTTAGAGAAGAGAAGTAAAATATAAATATGCATAATAATTTGAAAAATTCTGTAGTTCATACCAGTAGAATATTTCTTGGTAAAACTAAAAGTAATTCTTAATTCACAAAGGAAGACAAATGGCATAGTTTAGGTCCAAAATTTTACCTGATCTTAAAACTATTGCAGTCAGGTAAAAATGCCTCCTTGGCTTTCTGAATTGCATCACTGATTTATCTCGAAAGAGCCACCCCCCACTCATTATTTAAAGTTATGGTATTTTTACACAGCTTTGGCTGCAAAACAAGGCATTCCTTAGGAAAAGAAAATGTGTATTAATTCAGAAATCACATTCCAGGGCTGTAAATCCCACTGCCGATACGGATAACAGACAAGGAAAATAAGAAGGCGGTATGGGTGGCTGCTGCGCCGTGAGGAGCTGCGGGGTGTGGTGGGCAGTATCTGCCAAGTGGAAAATGACAAAACCGGCAGAGGAAGGAATGAAACGTTCCAGCCTCTCAGATGGTGCTGGAAACAGCAGGCAGTTACAGAAATAAAAAAGCCAAGAACAAAACAAAACAAAACAGAAATCCCCCAAAATATACTGAAATTAAATGTTTATTTTTAAAGGGCTTGACATTGTCACTTTAGGTGGCATCGAGTTGTTTGTCAAGCTGCAACGCCAGCCAGGATTTCAAGCCTTTCTTTAAAAGAGAACTGGCTCCTGAGGTTAGACACTTACAAGAGAACAGTTTCGACGATCGTATTAATAGTATTTTTCCCTTTAGTCGGTGAAGAGTGGTTTTCCGTCGGTCCGTCAGACAGCCACGACTGGGACAGTCACATTAAATTTAATATGGTACTCAACGCAAATAACTACCTGTGCAAATTCCATCTCATTTTTGCCCTGCGTATTTCTGCAGATGATAGTTTGTCTTCTAAAGCGCGACCTTGGTGTGCTAATTGCTTTTTTTGCTTTTGGGGGCCTTTTTTGTTAGAATCCATTCAGGTGGTGCTGAATGGTGTTCGTTACCCTAGAACTTAATGAAAAGATGAACTATATTCACATTGAACTGTAAAGAGATGAGGTAAGCCCAGGAATGGAGATTGCAGTAGGTTGCATGTATTTTAAAAAGAAAAAAGAAAAAGAAATCAGTGTTTTATTGGAAGTCTTTGTCAGAGGATATGAATTGGATTAATTATTAGAATCTTTGTCTTGTAACACCGTAATCCTACCCCAACCTTAAACATATTGTAATTCCCGTTAGCTTAATTTCTTATTGCTGAGTATACAGTAATTTTTGTCAGATTTACAGAAATGTCAAGAGAATTGTACCAATCTGTGCACAAAATCTGCTTCTTCATCAGCTACTGTAATAGTGACGCTTTATCACTGTTACTAAAGGTGCTTCATCCTTTAAAACAGCAATTGTCCAAGTTAGTGTGAATAAAGTTCTGCAAGCTAGTTTGTATGCAATATTTTATTGCTTGAAATATTATATTAAAATTCCTCAAAAGGAAATAAAAGTTAATTCAACAAGAAATTTAAAAGGATCATAATAGGTTTGTAGTGTTTTTCCACTGGAATATGGTCTAAAATATTTGACCTTGTAAAGTCTGAGAAATTATATATTTTAGGTAATATGTTAGAACTCACACACTATATTATGGATGCTGTCTAGAGTAACTATATGCCATTCTCAAGCTTCAAGATATTTTATAGATGGATTAATTTTCTTCACTGGAATGACAATTGTGATTGTTTCTCTATTTGGGTAAAAAAAAATCCAAGTACTACACCTCAGCAGCTGAACAACAGTTTTGTCTATGTTCTCTTGCTTCCAAAATTCACAGTCCTTGTTTCATGTAATATAAAAAGAAATTTAAAAGTTTTAAATTATTTTTATTCAAATCAAGTATATGTAAGAGAAAAAAAATAAAGTCCTAATGTTTTTCCCAATAATAAACAGTTGCTGCTTTGAAAAAGTTACTTTTTGTCTATGTTGTTGTTAATAAGCCATGTGGAGTCCTCAGTGAAGTAATACTTGGTGGTGAAGGAACGCCAGGAATGTGACTGAGCGTTTAAATTGTACCTGTTTGTTACAAACTAAAGTCCTAACGCAGTGGGAGTGAAGAGGTAACGCCAAAGCAGTTCAGCTGACAGCTTCAGCGCTGCTCTTCCACGGGTAATTATGCAACATGGGTTGACGTTATTTAATGTTTCTTTTTTAAACAGAGAAAGCCACAGAGCCGGTTCTGAAGGCAGTGAAAAGCTGCACGCCTCCAGCTCTGCTGGCCACGTGGCCGGGCGGTTGGACCTCATGTGACTGAAATGGCAGCGTTTCCTACCACCTGATGTGGCATGGCTATTTATGGTTTTGATCATATGATGGATAGCATAGAATGAATCACAGAATGGTTTAGGTTGGAGAGGACTTTAAAGCTCATCTAGTTCCAGCCCCCCTGCCATGGGCAAGGACACCTCCCACTAGACCTGGTTGCTCAAAGCCCCATCCAACCTGGCCTTGAATCTGTTTGATCACATCGAACTTCTTGCAAAAGCAGTTGATTTTACAAAAAGGAATACAGGGGGAGACTTGCTCAGGAGATGGTGGGAATTGGTGAGTCAGCCTGAAATACTGCAGGTCCTTGATAGAGGTTTGGGTTTCCTTGGGGAGGCTGCGCAGGAAGATAGTGCTCGGCTCCCTGGAGGCATCTCAGGAGGGTATACCGAGAGCTGCTGCCTCATCCGTGGCTCCCAGGAGTCAGGAGCAAATATGCCTGTGGTAGGCAATTTTTTCACCTTTCCTTGAGGCTGTTTGCATGCACGGCTCTTCTGGAGAGTTCATCCCCATCCCGACCACTTCTACTGCACCACCCTTACTGTGCGTCTCACTCTCTCCATGGCTGTAGTCCCCATCTTGCACCCAGACCCCCGTGCTCCCTCTGCCAGATCCCAGCCTTTTGCCCCTGTTCCTCTTAGTTCTTCATCCTTCCCTCACCTCTACCCAGCCCAGTGTCGGCTGTGCTCCCTTCTGTCTTACAAGCTCCACCTACAGCCCTTGGGTGCCTCCTTTTGCTTCTCCTCCAGAACCGCTCCACTGGGCATCCCGGGGAGTGCTGCTCCTGCCCGAGGGAGCAATCGGGCGGGGATGCTCCGCCGTGCACCCCAGCTTTTGCTGCCACCCTTGGGTTTTGGTCGGCAAAGCTGCTTTAGGAGCAGCAGAATTCAATAGTCCAGATCTAAAGTTTTCCCCTGCCAATCCAAAACATTTTGACCATGACTAAGATACACATGCAAAATCCCAAAGTGAAGGTTGTGGTCGTTCTTTTATCTTTTATGATGGATACTTATTAATATCCTTTGTCTGCCATCTTTCAGCTGATTTTCAAGCCATATGAGGTTGCTCCTGTTGCAGACCATCACTTATTCCCAGTCCTTGTTGGAGGTGATGATGAAGGTGGTGACATCTGCCACCAAGATCCCCTAAGGGAGAGGATTGGGTTTTTTTACAGAATTATTTTAAATCTAGCACATGGCTGAGATCAGTGCAGATTTGCTGGGTTCATGCATGGTAGATATTTGCACCAGGGAGCGCATGAAGGCACGTAGAAATTTTGATCTTTTAGAGAGCTAATAATAAAAGCAAAGAGTGCCTACAATAACACATTTTTAGTTTTTATAGATAAGGCCATCTCAGTTCATGAGGAAGATCATCAGAACTGCTTCAGTGTAGATTGATTTCAGTGATTTGATTTGAGTGATTTCAGTGCTGAAGGTAAAAGCTTGAGCTTCCTTGTATTGTCTCACACCTGGGTCTCCAGGACAATCTCAGAAGCTCTGCCTTCTGCAGGTGCCATGTCTCCGAGCAAGGCTGCTCTGAGAAAATATGGGTTTCTGTTGTCTGGTCAAGAATGTCCATGTTGCTCATTGTTTCTCAGCCACTATAAGAACCAAGATGCCTTCCATAGCATGGACAGCCTGTTCTCCTAGTAGCTTCCCACACCTCTCATGACAGACCTCTGACCCTTTTACCGCAGCTGTCTTAGACAAAACATTCCTGAGCACTGTTAGTAAAGCTCAAAAATAATTTTCAGAAAACTTGTTGGGCTGTTTCCCTTCTCCTTTGAGAGTTTCCCTTCCTCTTGTGTAGGCCACCGTGCTTTTGCGTTTGAGGACATGGGAAGGGGTTCGTTCCAGGTGCTTGGTGACATCCCAGGCAGAGAGGTCTGCTGTGGTCTGAGCTCAGCCCTATGCTGGGCGAGTTAAAAATTCAGGATAGCTTCTATGAAAATACTTCAATTTCCAGCTCTGCCAGGGGAAACTGTTTCTGAACAAGTGGTCCTGGGGTGGGTGTGCACTGACAACACACAAAAAGACAGACCGAGAAAATCAATGACTTAAACTGAGCTTTTACTTTGTTTCGGATTATTTTTCCACAACTACTTTTAACACGAAGTGGAGGCAGAGCCCAGGCTTTCTATATCAGCATCAGGGTTATGAATCCTTGCCGTGATGCAGAAGAAACGTAGGACCAGGGAGCAGGCGGTAAGTAGCAAAATGCCGTTGGGGCCAGCGAAGTCATTTTGGTGGCCGTAGCTTTGTACCTAAATACTGGTCTGGAGGTTTCCATTTCCAGGTTCGTGTTTCTAAGCAGTGATGTCTTCACCGAGGAGACTGGCATTTCCCTCACTTCAGCCCTTGTTCTGCACCTGGATGAATCCAGCACTGGGGGGTTCTTGGAGGTGACTCTACTTGTCGACAGGTCTCACTTTCACAAGTTGCCTCCTTTTACAAAACAAATACGTTTTCTCCCACTCCTTTGAGGATACAACGGAAGGATTTGTGCCTTTCCCTTCAGCTACACAGTTTCATGGGTTTTATCATTAATTAGTAGAAGAGCCTGAATGTTTTATTTATCCTGTAGATACATTTACAGTAATACTTGAGACAAGGATATTTTTTTCCCCCATAAGGAGCCTAAAATTACCGTTGCGGAGATACTGGCAAAATCACCCAACGCTCCCCCTTGCCTTTGGCCGCGTTGAAATGGGATCGCTTCGCTCAGGACACAACACCCGCCTTTTGCAGCTGATGGATTATGTCCTTCCATCTCCATCAAATACGACACTCGTTTTACCAACAGGCTCCTTTGAACGCGGCAAGCAGAAACGTGAATTAGAGCCCGCTTTGATCTTAAGGAGTTGTGTTTTTTTTTTCCTGGCGGAGGCCAGGGAGTTTTCCGCTTGCTAATTAAAACAGAGAGAGGTCGGAAGAATTTTAAATATTAATGCCAAAGCTCTACCCGGGGTGGAAGAGGCTGGTTGGAAATCCAGGCGGACGATTAATCTTCTCATGCTGGTGGAATCCAATCGATGTTTTTTCCCCCTCAGCTGCCACAACAGAGACATAAAAAACACTGCGGTGGCTGTTGGAGCAGGAGCTGACAGGACTGTTCCCAGGACTGCTTGAAGGTTACAGAAGACCTGATCGCACAGGGTCAGGGACAAAAACAAGGCTTTTTTCTGTGTTTTCCTATAATTTTGAAGAGTGATGACCTGCTTTGCTACTGCAGGCAGTAAAAGCTTAAAAGAAGGGGTGGATTGGGCTGGGGTGAACAGACCTGGTATGAGAGAGTCCCACATTAAAACACTGCTGCTTGTGCTGTTTTGATACAAACATAAAAAAAGTTCTGAACAACGCAGAAAGGTTGTTTTTCTCACTGTCTATTGGCTGTGAAAAAAAAAAAAAAAAAAAAAAAAAGGAATTTTTACCCCCGGTCCC
>VYXH01010600.1:179102-193089 GCA_013397275.1 Burhinus bistriatus
TTTCTCACTGTATATTGGCTGGAAAAAAAAAAAAAAAAAAAAAAAATCAGGCATTTCTAGCCCAGGTCACTTGTGATTATATTCACAAGCAGATTTAACGTCTCAGACTGCCTTGCACTGAGATGCTCTTACGTCTCCTTGGACACAAAAAAATAATATCCCATAAACAATTTGAAACCGAGGCAGAAAGTGACCCCCTGGTTCACCCGTGACATCTTCTGGGTGGTGCCTGTAGCCCGGTGGGAGAGGACAGCTCTCGGCTGATCGTGCTGGCTGTACGGAGGCGAGGTCTGGCCTCTTCTACAGCAACGTGGGGCAGGCGCTCACCGTCCCCTCCGCTGTAAGAGCTGGCAGCACCAAATGAAACTTAAGCTTAAACAGATTTAAAACAAATTAAAAAAAGAAACTTTTTCCACCACATGACATGTAACTCAACTGGGGAACTCCTTGCCTGTAACCATTTACAGGAGCTGAAAAAGTGACCGAAAGATCAGCTCTAACTACACCCAAAGGCTTAAAAAAGACAGTGGCTCACGCGGTGCAGTTCTCACCCCGTTGCCATCGCTGCCGCGTGGGTTTCAGAGCGTGTTGCCAGTGCACAGCGTTCATCTAGAGGAGCTTTGGGTACTGCGTAATGAAGAGTGGGCACTTGGACAAAAGTCGCCTACCAGGACAGCCTGGTCACGGGCCTTGCTCAGCAGGACTGGTGGGACACCGTCAGCCCACCACAACTCCTCAGGCACCAGAGGCACCAGACGTTGTCTCTGGCAGGGTATGGCCTGCAAGCAGTAAAATTTACCGTTTCTCACCAGCTTGGTGAGGTTTCCACCAGGTGTGTGTATTTCCCCACTCCTAGAACGTGCCCTGGCTAATGCTCACAGTGCTCCTGGCTCATGGAGTCATGGAGGGAAACCTGGTGCATTTCCACCAGCCTCATCTCCAGTAGTGTCTCCCGAAAGGTGGTCCTGTTCCTGCACCTTTACCTGTTCCCTCCATATATTTCTGTTACCCAGTGCTCTGCATCAGCCCCATTGTGCTGGGAATATTATTTCTCCAGGGTAAAGGAAACTCCAGGCATCCTGGCAAGGGGTGTCCTATGGGAGTGCTCTGATCCTCTGAGTGGAGCTGATCTAGGACTCTTGGCTGCAGCCCCAAGTTTATTATTAATGCACTTTTCTGCACTATTAGCCAAGACGCGTCTGTTGTCAGGGTGGCTTTGCTTGGTCACATTTGGAAGGAGACTGAAGCTCTGTCACAACTGCTGTTGGGTCTGCCAACCCAAATGTTCTTCTGTGATGGGTTATCAAATTCTGACTTGATTGTACCTGTGAAGGCACTTGGCCTTGATTTCCCAGCCAACATACCAGGGGTGATGCAGAAATCCAGTTGTTTTTTTACAACAGTTCAGCTGAATCCTCTGCAGGGTCACATTGGCAGCAAGGAGGTGTCCTGGAGACCAACCCTCTCTAATCAGGTGGGTCAGTCCCACAGCCGCAACCTTCAGTGAAGTGTGAGCTCTGTCCCTGCTGTTGATCTCAAAAGCAAAGCGGTGTTGCTCATGCAGGGGAAATCAGGGAGGTGAAAAAGCTGGTATGTGACTTGATAACTCTACTTCATGCTTGCAGGCTTAGAAGGAGCAAAAGTCATCAGCTTTCATACATGGATGGGACCAGCAGCAGAACATCTTCTTCTGCCCACTTGTAGCCTGCTGCAATCAGGGCAGGAAACCAGCAGCCCACAAGAACGAACTCCGGATCATTAAGCCCAAGGCCGCTCACCACCACAGGCTTCCTCTGACATTTGGGAGTCTGTTTCTCAAGAAGCTGCTGGAGTCAACCGGTGACTGGGCTGATTAGATCAGTCCTAATGAACCGGACTGAGCCAGACTCACCATTGCCGTCAGAGACATGCCCAACGGCCTCCCGCAATTTGCAATTTACAACGTGTAGAACAAAGCTGCACTGATGAAAAACCTCCCCCTTTGATAGTAGTCTTCACATGCTGGCCTGCCTGGAAACTTGGCTCCGTGCGGTCTCCGATGATCAGCTGCTTTCTGAGCACAACCTCGGGCTTGACATTCACTGTTTTGCAGCTCCGGGAAATAGAGAAAGCTTGAAAACCAGCATTTGCAGTGCTCCCATAAGAAGCGGTATGCTGAAGTCTTGCTCACCCCAGCTGGAGTTTCTGCTCACCTGTCTGTCCTCCTTCACCCTCACGGTTCTCGTTCAACCCCACAGTAACCTACAGCCACTGAAGATTATCTGCATCCCCGATCCAGGGCATCTAAAATCCAAAGATGATCCAACGGAGTGAGCTCAACCTTTTTGCTCAGCTGGGAAGAGCAGCGGTGGGGCTGCCTTTCTCAGGCCAGGAGGTGTTTGACCATGATGCTGGCTTTGATCTGTACGGAGACAGAGATGCTGGACAGGAATTACTGCTTGCTCCAGCAATCATAATACCACTCAGCATGGGATTAATTTTTGATTCCGTGAATTACTTTGAAATTATTTTGCTTTAATAAGTTGGGGTGGGAGGAGAGTATTCTCGCAGAGATGAGAACGAGTCCAAATAAAACAGTTTGTGTAGCAATGCAAAGTAATTTTCTTGGGCGCCTAGTGGAGTTGGGGCCAAATTTTCAGTCCCTAACTCAGCTCAGATCGTTAGACCAAATCTTTCTTTGAGCTCTTGATCCTTAAGATTTTTCTGTGCTATAAGGAAAGAGTCACCCTTTGCCTACTGTGATGGGAAATGTTGCCCAAGACTTGACAATGTAAGCATTTTATGCCATCATGTAGAAGAAAGATCTCCCTCCACTCCTGTCTGCTCTCTCCTGCAGTAGGTGAGAGCATGGACTAGACTCCCAGAGGACTTAGGAGTCTCATTCTCCATTTTTGGAGAATGCTTCAAATCGTGACTCTCAATATCCACCCCAGCTGCAGTTTATCTTGCCATTTGTGTGTTATTTTGAGGTATGAAGTTCTCTGAGGACCTTCGGTGCTGCTGCTACTCCTGCACAGACGTCCTCAGCTGCGATAGTGCTAAGAAGCCTCCCGTCTCCCACATGCCCACAGGGATACAGGGATCTCTCTGCTGAGGCCAGACCTCTGAGGCACGCAGAAGCTGTAAACTGTCCAAAGGGAACAAGGGCTGGCCCACGCTAACTCCTGGACATGTCCCAGGACCTGCTGGCTGTGTACTGGTTGGTCCTGGCCAACAAATGCCAAGGTGCTTGCTAACGAATTAGCACTGAGAGCCCACCCATTCCTGGCCCGGCAAGATCCCCTGGCACACTGCGGTTTAGGAGTATGGATGCAGCATCAACGCATGGGGAAGGACAGGGCTTCCCACGCCTCCCAGCACCACCATGGGGCTGCTGCTGTGCTTGCGGCAGAGCAGAAAGCAGCGAGAGGGGCTCAGCAGAGAGGCACAGCAGCCTCAGCCGGTGGATCTGCAACGATTTTGTTGTGATTTGGAAGTTTAAGTCCTGGTGGGACTTGTCAAGGCGAGGCTTTGTCCCTTTGTTTTCACAGGAAGTTTCTGATTCCCAGCCATCGCTTACTGCTGTTGCAAGGGAGGAAAGTGAGTCATGGAGTTTCCTATTGGCCTGAGGAGATACGCAGAGAAATTACTTGCGAGGGACTCTGCCCAGACAGCCGAGAGCCTGGCAGCGAGGGAGAAGTCGGGCAAAGAGCTCTTGGATTCATTAGCATGGCTGCAAATTAATTGCCTGAACCACTAATGGACATAAACATGTTTCCCTTGTGGGCAATCATTCCAGGAGGGAGCAGTGCTGTTTTGTCAGGGGCCGGGATTAGACGGGGTGATGTGCATTTTATAGCCTTAACCTCCATAATTTACTACACAGCCAAAGCAGGGAAGGAAACCAGATGCGTGTGGAGTAAAGATGGATGTACCAGTTTCCTCTTGCTCACCCCTCGGTCCATTCTCTGGAAATCACTGTGATTTCACTGGGAAGTTCACAGGCTTAAGTTTATTTTGGTAACAGAGCCCTGCTAACCACGGTCCCCGCTGCACCCAGGCTGCAGGGAACAGCAGCCAGCATGTCCCAGGCCAGACCACCCACGGGGGCTGCTGTGGTGGGTGTCCTGGGGCAGAAGATGCATCTCTGCCCTCCCTCCTTGGCCAGAGAAGACCTTCCTGGAGGTGATAAGGAGGGGAGAGGTGCCTCCTGCAGCACAGAAGGAGAATTTTCATTTTCCAGAGGGGTACCTTCAGCCTGCTGAAAGGACGTACTGCTGTGGCCGACCACTTGAGTGTGGTGGTGTTTTGACTTCCAAGCAGCTCTCTCTGCTCTCATCAGCATCCTTTCACTGCTTCTTCTTTAAACAAAAATACCTTTATGCTTTTAAGATCAGGAAACGAAGGAGGAAAACAAGTCACTACCATGTAAGGGAAAATAGCCCCTCCCAACATAGATAAGATTTCTAAAAAGCTAATGATGGGCTGGGTGGGCCTATGTTGAACTCCACAGGGAAGATAGTACGTTCTGTGCTAACAAAATCAGAAGGCGGTAAAAATTGCACAGTCTCATTAGAGACAGTGACTTGAGAGGAGAGGAAGGGCTCCGACGGCAAGTTGCTTGCAGGCATTTGTCATTTCTAGTGTCTTGTGAACTGGCTGGGGTTCCTCCTTGTGCAGAGGTACATGAAGCAGAGGAAAAGCTGCTCCTTAGGTTTAGTTTTAGTTGTGTGCAACGGGCTCTGAGATCGTACGTGAAAAAATAGATCAGCATTACAGGACAGGTAGTGAGCATGGACCCGAGCAGCTCTGCTCCTGTGGGAGAGGTGGGGACGTCAGCACATGAATACGGCGGCGTCTTCCGAGCAGGTCAGGGGATCTCTGTTCCTACTCGCCTGCCATCCCTGTGTCTAAGAGATTGCCCCTTTCTGGGGGAAATCACCCGTTTCTCATCCAGACATTTTGGGAGAAGCTCACCCTTCAAACCTGCAACATGCCTGCAACATGCCTGCAACGTGCCACGGGGTTTGGCCTCTGCTCTCATCTTCTTTTAGAGGTTTGCTCCAGTTGAAAGAACTGAAGAAAATGAAGTTTCTTATTACAGACTCAGTTACTCATATTCTCCAGCCACACAGTCTGTGTCTACGTGGTTCCCATGAACACTCAGATGCAGCCCTGCTTTCTGCATGGGCTTCCCCCGTGGAAGGCAGGGACTCTTTACTGCACGCAATGCTCAGATGCCAAGGCGAGAAATACTTTCCTATCAATAAATATGTTTCCAAAACTCCTCGCCCAGGAATCCTTCACATCCCTAATTGCCCTGATGCCGTGACACAGCTTAGGCGTGTATAAAAATATACCCACAGGCATGTACACACATACAGATGACCACAGTGTGGGTTACAAAAGGTTTGATACTTTGCTGATTTTGCTTACTTTTGCTTCTTGTCATTTAATGTGATGCTACAGTGAGCCGGGACATTTGATTTTCTTTTTTAGTCAATGGAGAATACAAAGGAAGTACATTTTTAATAGACGTGAAGTGGGTATGTATTCTTCTCCCATCAATGCTTTATAAAAGTTTGTACTGCTGAGTGTTCATCCTAGTCTTTTTCTGGTAAAGATACAAACTTTTATTAAAAATGCATGGTAGGAAATAAAACCATACAGCTAAATTATCTCAGTCAAAAGAATGGTGGTCAAACTCATTTCTTACACTGATATATGCTTCCTTGTCCCTCCTCAGCAGTCTCTTTGGTAAGGATTTTTTGCATTAAGTCCTGCCATACTGAAGGCTTTGAATTCCCTGGGGTCAAAATTTTACGGCCTGATTTTTGAGTTGCCTCTAGCTGAGCAAAGGAGTTTGTGGTAGGTTTTGCTCTGGATTCAGCTTCCCCTGATGCAGTTGCAAAAGTCTTCACTCCAGCGGCACCTGGATCCCATCCCGTGCATAAGCTGGACCCAAAGACCACATGCCTCTTTAGAAACCTTCATGCTCACTCTGTGATGACCATAAAACCTTCATGATTTGCAACCGTTGATAACATACCCAAAAAAGCAGAGATCTAATTTGATGTCTGTATTCATTTTCAAATGACTTGCTTGGTTGCAGTTTGTTGATGAACGCTGTGGGAGGGCAGGACAGGGGCTCCCACTGGTATAGGTTCCCCAAGTGGTAAGTATTGGGGTGCCGATGGGTGTTGGTGGATTTGACCCTGGCATGCTTTCCAGTGCCGTGAGTGCCACATTTTGGCTCCCTGAACCCCCTAGATAGAGGTGAACCCCCAACACTTGGGTCTACAGGCCCTGGGTTGCCCGTGGCAGGAATGCACTGAGCCAAAGGGCATGGCATCATCATGGGAGGAGGGAGAGGAGTTGTCTTTTATTTTTGCAGGATGAACCCCAGCTGGAGTTCACACGAGAAGTACCCAAGAAATATTTCTGAGGTCTGGGTCTGCTATGCTGACCTTCACTTGTGAGGTTTTCATACAAGAAGACCTCCCTTTGCTTCATCATAACAGAGTGCTAAGGCACATCCATGTCCTGCCGTGGGGACTGCTGCAGCAAAGGGTGTAAGCACAGGCTCGGACCCACCACCATGGTACTGGTTGATGCTCACGTGCCAAGCCTGAGGTTCCCACTATGGCCTCTCCTGCACTCCACATCAGCTGGGCCCTTTGCAGGACATGACTGTGGTCTGGTCCATCTCTCCAGGTACCAGACACAGCTGGCCCAAGTGACCTGGTTTGCTGAGCGGCTGCTGGTATGTGGCCTTGGGTGCACTGAGTCCAATGGGGACACAGCTGGGTGTGCAGGACATGGCAAAGTTGACTACCGCCAAGAATTTCGTCCTGGTCCCACATGGCATTTGCTGGGTGCACTTACTCCCAGACTTTCCAACCCAGAGCCACTTTGTCCCCAGTCTGCTGCTGTGTTAGAGAACTTACAAAATCCCCGAGACAGACACTGTACCTTTGGATTTTAAGGCAACAAACGAGATTTAGCTAACATTTGGAGGTTAATTTAGAAGGTGAAGGCTCTTTTGCCATTTTTAGCAGGAGCATCGAAGATTCTACCCATCCTGGGAAATCATCTGCACCCTCAAAGTCAGAGCATATCTAGAGCTAAGGTGGGAGAATTCATTGGAAAGAGTGACAATCTGTGCTGCCCCTACCTCCTTCGTAATTATGCAGCAAAAGGCTTTCATGGAGCTGAACTTACATTAGGGGAAAAACAACAAGCAAAATGCAAGACCTTCCTCCCCAAACCTCTGGAAGATTTCCCTTATGGATTCCTACAAAGTCCAAGGGTGACCTTTTATAAAACTGATGGAGGAATTAGTGCTGATTCCTTGCATCTTAGAGATCAGACTCCCTGAGGGGACCTCAAGCCAAGCAGCTGACCAGTGAAATGTCCCAAAACCATTGGAAATGCTTATTCTTCATAATATTGTGAAGGAGGAAGAAGAAAGAAGTGGAAATAGCTGACAGAAATTAAATAGAAATAGAGCAATCCTTTGCTCTCTGTGTTTGGAGGGCAAGACCAGACAGGCCAGAAGTGAGCAAGCTTGCTGATGACAGAAAGGGGAGAAACAGGAGAGGTAAATTGTATTTGTGTAGGTGCCAATCAATTTGGACAAATGTTCAGCAGCCCTGACACTGAGACAAACCAAAGCCTGCAGAGGAACTTTTTTTTTTTTTTNAGAGGAAATTTTTTTTTTTTTTTTTTTTAATCACTGAATAACCAGATTAAAAGCCTGTATGCTCTGGAAATAATTGGAAAGATATTATTTCCTAGTTCCCGTGGGAACGTGAGCTGGGATACTCTGTGCCAGTTGCTGTCAGCAGCATCTATTCTGAGAAGACCCTAAGTACCAGGTTACAGCAACCCAGGCTGGGAGCACATGGGCTCAAAGAGCAGCTGAACCCACTTGTCCAAATCAGCCCGTTACAGGCATCCTTGCTCTCTTCCTTAGGCTACAGGTGAAAAAGTAGAAACCTAATTTACACCCTGCCAGAAGCAGAACACCTTCAACTTGCGGAATTGAGGGAAGGATTTTTTTCCTGCATGAACATTGCTGTTTGTTGCATTGGTTTTGTTTTGAAGCATTTGACGTATTTCTCTGTGTAAAGGCTTAGGGAAGAGATGCGTTTCGTCTGCAGTGAGTGGGAGGTTAGCAGAGGATAGTGGAGGGGAACATCCCCTGGCTCATGGGGACAGGACAGTCCTGCAGAGTCACTGGGCCATGGAAGACTGTGCGAGGCTCCCTGACTTGCCTTGCTTCCCATTCTTCTTTGGAAGAGCTCCAGCTATCCTTTCATTTTTTCTGCTGAAACAAATTTTTTAAAAGCTATATTTTTGCACTTCCCCCCCTGCCAGAAAGTGCTAAGTTTTCATCAGAAAACTGCACTTGAAAAGATTTTGGTCAATGAATTTTAAAAAAAAAATCAGGTTAAATGAGATATTTACTAGAGGTACCTGGGCAAGCAGCAACACTGAACATGTTCACATCATGAAAGAGAAGTGGCCCAAGTCAATGGGTCTCCGTTCTCCTTGTCCTCCTTGGTTCCTGCTACATTTTGGAGCTTGGAGAGCTGCATCCTGAGTGGTGGCGGGACCAGGGGAGAGGCTGTGCACACAGGAGAAGGCAGGAGACCAGCAGATCGATGAGGCTGTGGAGTCAGCTCAGATGAGCCGCAGGAGCAAGAGGAATGGGCCGGTAGGTGCCCTGTTGTCCTGCCAGCAGACTTCTAGGCAATGCTGCTTTCTAGCTTTGCCCACCCTAGTCTGCTGCTTGTCCCACAGGCAGGGTCTTGGCTTCCCCAGGGGAGAGCTCATCCACGGCACACCACCTCCCTTCACCTTCTGCTCTGGAAACCTGCATGATGGCCACTGGTCACCCACGGTGTAGCGCATGCGGAGACATGCAAAGTTGGAGATCAAGGCCTGCCAGCACCTTGAGTAGCTTCAAAATGTTCATACTGCATGTTGTCTTAAAAGCCAGCCTGCCTTGTGCTGCTGCTTGGTGTTGAGAAGCATGGGGCTTCCCCAGGGCAGTGGTGGGGACAAGCATCTTTGAGCAGGCTGCTGGGGCTCAGATATTATGGAAATGTAGCTGTGTGGGCAGGAGGGTGATAACCCTGCTGCTGTGTGGTCTTCCTGGGTGGGTATCTATTGCTGGAAAAGGACCCCAGGGACCAGGCATGGCTCCTCCTCTGTTTACCAACATAGAGGTGGTCCCCAGGCCACCTCTCTTGAGTATCCTGCTTTAAAGAAAAAGAAGACAAATTCCTGAGTAGACATCTTCAAATGAGTGAAATGTGGGCCCCTTTCCTTATGGCTTGGCGAGCAGTTGGGTGGGTTTTCCCCCAAGTCAGACCTGTCTGTAAGTTTCTGCAGCACATGGCCAGGTCTTGAGCCACCATTAGTCATGATGACACAGCTCTTGTTCCAGGGGAGATGGGGATTTTTAAGGGGATTTTGGACACAAGTCCGGAAGGCAGCATTAGGGAATAATTGTCACATGCAGAGTGCTACTTCTGGAAACCTTCCCTCTTCAGCAATCATGTTCCTCAATCTTCCTTGATTTAGTGATTCAAAACTCCCATTTTCTTCTTTATTTTGACTTGTGCACGGTGTTTTATTTCCATTTCTGCTTTCAGCCTCTTCTATGACATTGGGCAAAGCTGTTCAATGTCTTTCTTTTGTTTCCTCTTTCATTCAGTGTCCATCGTGGCCTGTCTGGCCCTGTTCGTTCAAAAGGATACTTCATTTTAACTATAAGCACGTGGGTTTTGGATCAGACAATGAGATTTTTTTTGGATTAAAGATGATCTTTTATTATGCAGTTGTACAACAGACGGAGGTTCAACTGTCAGGGAATCACAGACTAATGTAGTTTGAGAGATCATCTGGCCCGACTCCCTGCCCAGATCTGGTCATTCAATGGCCATGAGATTTTCCGCATGGTAACAAAAAATCCTCTTCATTTCTGGTTAGATTTTTCCATTCTTTATTCTCCTTTACTTTATGCAGCTGATAACTGCTGTTATGGTGCAAGTAATAGTGTAGTCAAAGTCAAACACAATTAATAAGAAGTGACCTCTTTTTCATATGGGCTGTACAAAATTCATCCACTTCTCACTGCTTGGCCTGAAAGAGGTGAGTTCTCCTGCTTTTTGTTCATTGCCAACACACTGGTGACTGTGGCACTGAAAGTGCATCAGCCAGGATGTCAGAAGACCAAGTGCCCCAAATGGAATTCTAATGTTGGTAGAGGATTACCATACAGCTCAAAGGTTAGCACTGCATAATTACACCCACGTGGGAAACAGCAGTACATTATCAGCCAGGAAAAAGCCCAAAAGGATGTCATACTGCCCAGTTCCCTCCCCACCCACTGCTGTTCCAATCCCATCACAGCTGAATTTACAGCTAAGACAACCAGCAATGAAACAGCCTACTAGACCTGAGGTCCCATTTGTCATCATAGGACATCAGCGCCTCCAGACCTGGCTCTCAGCAGGTACAAATTGGGAGTTTTGACACAGCTGTGCTAGTTTGTGCCAGCAGAGAACTTGTATGGAACTCTCCGTGTCTGAGCCCAGGAGACAGATTGATGCTGGTTATCTTCATGAGAAGATCTAGAAATCTGCAGCCTGATTGTCCTTGTTTTCAGTAAGTCAGGGCTACTGAAATCAGTTGGATTCTCATCCCATTTAAATGCAGTTCACCCCACTAGACGCTAACTTTAGTGGCATTTCATCCGGGGCTGTACCTGGCTCAAGAGCATGTTTCAGCCTAGTGAAGCCACGCAGCTGTACTATAGAGGCTGGGGGACAAAACAGCCCATTTTCAAAAGGGAAAAACCTCAATCTATACAAATCAATAACTCCTCAGAAAAAAATCTGGTTTCAGACTGGGTTTCTCTGAGGTACTAGCTTGTCCTTGACGCTATTGTTTTAAGCATGTGATTTTTAAATCATAAAGATTTAGATTAAGACCATAAAATTTTAAGTGGGTATATAGTAAACACAGCAACTGCGAAGGTAGATCATTCTCCTAGTAAATAAGAAAGTATTTATAAGCTCATGTTCACAACTATACATACATTTTGAGAACATAATTCTTCTTGTGTTTGGAATATTACTTCATCATAAGGGAACTGGAAAACTTTGTTCAGCTTCACAGAGCTGCAATATTTTTATATAAACAACCCATTCAGTTCCGCAAGCTACTTAAACTTCTGCTTAAATCCTGTTTGCTTCAAGCTTTGCTTTCCATTAGTGCTCTTTCAAGTTAAGCATAGGCTTAACAGCTTTTCTAGATCAATGCCCAAGATAGCTGGTGACAATTCCAGCTATCAATGAGACTTAAGTCAAAAGTCTACTTCTTTGGTCTTCTTGTTACCCCTAAATCTGTTTTGCCCAGCTCCAGGTGTGCATTTCTTTAACGGACCACTGTTGAGCTGTTTATAGCCTTGGGGGTCTCCAGTGCAAACGTGTGTCCCTTCTCCAATCACCCCCTGCCTGTCCACATCCCGTGTCCCCATTCTCAAGGCCTCTGTTATCATACCAGGCTTGTTTTCCTGTGCAATGCATCATTATCCTGGGGTCATAAATATTTCATTTAGTACAGAATAAGTATTGTCTATATAAAAAATTACAGTTTTAGCAGATCATTATTACAAAGAAAATAGCAATAGCTAACATGGTCCTTAGAAAAACTGCTGTTACAGCTGAACAAGCTACGGCAAAACTTCAGGCAAGCCAAGACATGTTTGAACAAAGCCGGGCAAGTCATAAGGTCTTGCAGAGCTAGGATGAAGTCTGTGGCCTTTTACTAACAATGGCAATGCTGAATTTAGTGGGATACAGGGCAACAGCAAAATGAAAGCATTAAATAGCCTTGGTGCCCAGACTGACTGTTGAGAAACAGCACTAATGACTTCTTGTTATCCTGGTAATTCCTCTTTCAGGAGACCCTATTTGAGAATGTGAAGCACTATATCAAATATTCCCTTGGTGACACCATGCTGACTACTCCTGATGATTTTCTTGTCCTTAGTGTGCCTGGAAATGGTTTCCAGGATTAGCTGCTCCACCACCTTCCCAGGTATTGAGGTGAGACTGACTGGCCTGTGATTCCCTGGCTCCTCCATCTTGCCTTTCTTGAAAATAGGAGTGCCATTTGCTTTTATCCCAGTTGCCATGATTGATCAAAGATTATCTAGTGGCCTTGCAATGTCATCTGCTAGCTCCCTCAGCACTTGTGGGTGCATCCCATCAGGAACCATGGACTTAAGTAACGTCCAGATTGCTTAAGTATTCCCTAACGTGGTCCTCTTCCACCAAGGATACATCTTCCTTGCTGCAGACTTTCCCCTTGGTCTCTGAGACCTGTGTTTCCTGAAGGCTGATCTTGGTAGTAAAGACTGAGGCAAAGGCAGCATTCAGCACTCATGTCCTGTGTAATCAGGTCCTCCATTTTGTTGAACAATGACCCACGTTTTCCCTAGTCTTCCTTTTGTCTCCTGTGTACTTATAGAAGCCCTTCTTATTGTCTTTGACATTCCTGGCCACATTCAATTCCAGTTGGGCTTTGGCTTTCCTAACTTCATCCCTGGATGCCCAGACAATTTCTTTGTATTCCTCATAGGTTACTCGTCCTTACTTCTACATTCTGTACACTTCCTTTTTTTTGTTTCAGTTTGGCAAGGAGCTCCTCCTTCAACCGTGCAGGCCTCCTGACATTTTTGCCTGACTTCTATTTTCTTGGGATGGAACAATCTTGATCTTGGAGGATGTGATCCTTGAATATCAACCAGTTTTCTTAAGCACCTTTTTTCCTCCAGGGCCTTATCCCACAGGACTCTTCCAAGCAGATCTTTAAAGAGGCCAAAATACACTCTCCTGAAGTCTAGGGTTGTAAATTTGCTTTTCACCCTCCTCCCTGCCCTCAGGATCCTGAAATCCAGCATCTCATGATCGTTGCATCCAAGGCTGCCTCTGATCTTCACGCACCCAATGAGCCCCTCCTTGTTGATGAGTATAAGATGCAGCAGAAAGCCTTCCCTCCTTGGCTCTGCTGTTACTTGGAGGAGGAAGTTATCATCAATGCACTCCAGGAACCTCCTGGATTGCTTATGTCCTGCTGTGTTATCCCTCCAACAGGTATCAGGGTGGTTGAAGTCTCCCATATGGATCACGGCTTGCAAATGTGAGGCTGCTCCTACTGTCTGTAGAGACCCTCATCCACTTGGTTGGGTGGCCTATAGCAGACAAGCATTATAATGTAATCTTTACCTGTCCTGTCTTTAATCGTAACCTGTAAATTCTCCGTTGACTCCTTATCCATCCCTAGGCAAAGCTCCATGCAATCCAGCTGCTCTCTCACATAAAGGGCAACTCCGCCTCCTTGTCTTCCCATCCTGTTCTTCCTAAAGATCCTGTATCCCTCCATTGCAACATTCCAGTCATAGCAGCCATCCCGCATCTCTGTGGTCCCAACAAGATTGTAGCCCCAAAATTCTAACTCATGATGTTTATTTGCCATACTGTGGTAATAGTATATAGGCACTTCAGAGAGGTTCCCAAGCACGTTGAGTTCCTGGAGACGGTTTCGGAGATTTCTCCATAATGGTGCCTTGTAGGCACTTCCTTACTTACATGTTGGAGGTGATCCCACATAAGCCTCATTTTGTTGACTATGTGATCCCTTCCATCACAATCGTTTAAGTTGGAAAAGACCTTTAAGATCATCCAGTCCAACCATTGACCCTACTCGACCAGGTCTGCCACTAAACCATGTCTCTAAGCACCACATCTACACGCCTTTTAAACACATCTAGGGATGGTGACTCAACCACCTCCCTGGGCAGCCTCTTCCAATGCTTGATAACTCTTTCAGTGAAAAATTTTCTCCTAATGTCCAGCCTAAACCTCCCCTGGCGCAACTTGAACCTGTTTCCTCTTGTCCTATCGCTAGTTACTTGGGAGAAGAGACCAGC
>VYXH01010600.1:193887-240821 GCA_013397275.1 Burhinus bistriatus
CTGAATACCCTGAGGATGACTGGTCTTACCATTAAAGACTGAGGCAAAGAAGACATTAAGTACCTCAGCCTTCTCATCTTTGTTGACAATCTTTCCCTCCGTATCCAGTAAGGGGTGGAGATTCTCCCTGGCTCTCTTTTTGTTGTTAATGTATTTGTAAAAACCCTTTTTGTTATCCTTTAGGACGGTGGCCAGATTAAATTTCAGCTGTTCTTTTGCCTTTCTGATATTTTTTCTGCATGACCTAACTAGATCCCTATACTCTTCTTTCATTGCTTGCCCCTTCTTCCAAAGGTGGCTTCCTTGATAGCGGGGATAGACACTGCCTGCTTCTCTACTGCAGAATAGTGGAAAGAGTCAGCAGAGAGAAAGAGGTACTTCGGGGCTGTGATTCATCTGTCCTATCTTATATATCTGTTTTAGGGCAAGATGACATAGTCCCTAGAAGTGCCTGGTTTTCTCCAATGACTGCAAAGGTGTTCTAGATACAGGGGAGCCATACAAATCACGTTTCTTGGTGTGTGACATCAGAAAGTGGCTTATAAAATAACTGAAAATTAAGAGCAATAAGAATTAAATGCCTTTTATATGTTCACAGGCACATTCCTACATGCACTCTATTAAACAACACAGGGAAAATGGAGATAATGAATGAACTCTGAACTTAAAATCTTACTGCTGGTTTTCAGCAGTTGAAAAGCATTTTGGTGACAATGTGCCAGCAGACACAGGTTTTTTAAAAATATCGGGTGGTCTTTGGATTAAAAAAGTTGATCAATATGACACTAGGTGGCATTGTCTAAATACATATAAAGCCCCGTGCTTTTATCTTTCTCTTTTAAAGGAATGATCAGGTATGAAAATCTCATTGAAACGTGTGGGGTTTTTTCACTGATTTTTGTTCTCTCTTCATTGTAGTCTGGGATTTAGCATCACTGAAATGCATGGAGTAGTCCAGTGATAAGCTACGTTTCATGATTTCGTCTATGACTAAGAATCTGCAGCTCACAGTCTTTCTTTTATTTACCTATGATATTTACTCTCAAACAACAATATTTTCTGGAATATAAATGAGAATAGATTCAAGCCTCATGGCTTCTTATGTTTTGTGAACGGCTCAGAGTCTGACTGGTTCAGTCCCAAGGTGGCCAATGAGTTTCTGTGAATTGCCACAATCCATTGAGCATCCACCCCTCTTCTGAAATAAATTTCACCTCCTTATTTTTCAGAACACTTGTCGGCTAGGTTGTGCCCCTGAAGGATCATATCAGGATTGTGTGATGGTCCCAGTTCCTGTAAATGTGATTGAAATACTCATAAAACCAAAAAAGAGGGTGTTGATAGATGATGCACATCACCGAGGGAAATGAATCTGCTTTTTTGTCAATGGTGGGAGAGATTTTGAGGTGTCTGAAGTGCGAAATTACTCTGTACGATCATGTCCACATTGGCGCACAGAAAGATGTGATGATTTAAGGACAACAGATGAAACTTTTTCTTGGAAGAATTTCACAAGCCTGTTCTGAACATTGAGGTGGACAAGGGCTTCATAAAGGGGACAGCGCAGGAGAGCAAATCCTTTTCACTGTTCAGCCCTTGTAGGCAGGTACAGGTCTTGGGGAACGTCTTCCTATACACACCCTGGGGAAATGGGCTCTGATGAACTGGTGCAAAACTGACTGGAGTCAACACACTGGAGTCTTCACCAACCTGGTGGAGAGATCTTTTAGGTAGGAAAGCTCTCATGCCTTTTCTGGGAAACCAGTATGACTGGGAACCTCTCTGAAGTGCTGGCACTCTAACAGGTGCAGCAGAGGGAACAAACAGGAGGAAGTAGAGGTCTGCATGCAGTTGCAGGGCTAAGATCCCTTTGGGATAACAGTGACGTGGTGGGATAGCCCACACAGCTGGAGCGCTCTAGAGATTGGATACAGGCTTTTTAGGAAGGATGGGCTGGGAAGGTGTGGAGGGGGTGTTGCCCTCTCTGTGAGAGAGATTTGGGAATGCAAGGAGCTCTGCATTGCGATGGGTGATGAGCTATAAAATAAGAGCTTGTGGGTCAGGATTAGAAGGTGCTGTTGTTGCAGATGTCTGCTACAGACCACCTGATTAGGAAAAAGTAGTTGAATCTTTCTCAGCCAGCTGGAAGAAGTCTCACATTCACAGCTCCTGATCTTCATGGGTGGCTTTAATGATCTTGGTGTCTTCTGCAGGGGCAATCAGCAGACAGAATGAGTTGCAGGTTTCCTAAGCAGACACCAACACACAGCTGTGTCTAGCTGTGTCCAGTGCAGGGCAAAAAAGAGGAATAAACTTTACCTTGCTTATCTGGGAGAGATCCAATTTTTACAGTAATGAGACAGCCCAGCAGGAAACCTCAGTGATGAGGAAAATGGGATGGACGTCTTGGCTAGTTGCACCCTCTTGGCTCATTTTTGATATTTCTCTCACCCAGTGTCACTCCTGTCTCCAGATGGGCAAGAAGTTTGATCCAGGAAACTTCAGGCTGGTCAGCCTCACCTTGAGAAGACAGTGAAGACAATAGTCCTGGAAACCATTTCCAAGCATACTAAGTTCAAGAAGGTGATTGGGTGTAGTCAGCATAGATTAAAGAAGAGGGACTCATGTCACACCAACCTAAGAGCCTGCTACAATGAAATGATGAGCTTGGTGAATGATGGGAGACCAGCGAATGTTATTTATCTTGACCTTAGTATGTTTTTTGGTACTGTCTCCTGTAATATTCTCATAGGCAAACTGATGAAGGACAGGGTAGGAAAATAAACAGGGAGGTGGACTGAAAACTGGTTGAACTGCTGGGATAAAAGTGTTGTGATCACCAGCACGAAGTCCATGGAGATATTAAAAATCCAGCTGTACACGGCCCTTAGCAACCTGCTCTTTCTTACCTTGCTTTGAGCAGGGGCTTGGGCCAGATGACCTACAGAGATCCTTTCCTACCTCAAATATTCTGTGATTTTGTGAACAGCAGCTTCTCTGCTGGCCTCACTTAGGGTCTAGCTTAAACCTCCAATTTCATAAGCATCTGTAACTATTTTAGGCAGGGTAGAGTGATACTTGCCCTGCAGGAATGCCTCCAAACTGGTGTCCTGTTGCTCAGGGAGAGAAGTGGCAGATGTGTGCAGTCTCATTTTTTTGGGAAAAGGCTGGTTATGACCAGAGCTGTGTTTATGGCTGTAGGCTAGCATACAAATACTTGGTCATGCTGGAGTGTGTAACAAGAGAAATTGGCTTTAGGTCTTTAATACGCTTCTGATACTTGGACTGAAACTTCTCATGCTGGGGTGATTTCACACAAGAAATATTTTAAGGTTTGATGGCTAACCAAACAATATGTCTGATAATTGAACTGCTGTGCCATGTTAGTAGTACTGCTGTTAAACATGGGAAATTTATTTGTCTTTAGACAGTTGAAGCAGCAGGCTGTCTGGGACTCATCCTAATGTACTGTAGATCCATGCAACCTAAACAAACAAGCACATGTGTGTTAGAGGAAAGCCATCCTTGCTTACCCTGAGGGACCTACAGAGGCAGACCAAGCTACCTTGATGACATTGCTCAGATGGAGGGAGGTTTATATGGACAAAGTGAAAAAAAAAAAAAAAGTGATCTTTGGGAAATTTTTAGGGAATATAGCTGGTCAAAGTTTGTTGGTTTGTTTTTGTATTTTTTTAAAAATAAGGATTATTTTTCTCTTGGTCAATTCTATTATCTTTTAAATACATGTTTTAAAATTTCCAAACAAATTTTAATTTTAAAAAAGAAATTATGATCTGTGTCAGGGTTGTAACTCGTAGTGGTGTGAGGTTATTTAGTTTAGTTTAAAACAAAGCAAGCTCTTTAAAGCAATTCAATGGTTGTAGAAAAATGGCTTTGATAGACGGTGATTTATGGTATGTTTTTCACAAGATGAAAATAAACCAACAAAAATATTTTAAAAAATACAGTTCTAGCCAAGCTGAACCCTGTAAAACATGGTCTACTTTTTTTTTTTTTTTTTNTGTGCTAAGGAACCTCACCTCTATTAGAGATTGCCCAGTGAAGTGAGATCATTTTGTGTTCATAACCGTTTCTGTTTGTTTTTTTTTTTTACTATTATTATTTTATTTTAAAAGCCTAATTCAGTCTTGACCTCTCTGGAGGAGAATTGAATGTTGCAAGGATTAACAAACCTTAGTAATTGAACTGGCCAAAGAAAAGTTTCCTGTGTTTGCCTGCCCTCTCCTAATGCATTTTTAGCCAATGCAGCCTGTTTTACTGTGTTAATGGATTATTGTTCCTATTTCATAGGAGACGGTAGGGATATGAAAGAGTGTTGAGATCATGGGGCAATAGAAGTCAGTATATTAGCACAAAGACCAATTATTTCTAACTTTAATGGCCAGAGGGAATGGTGCAACATCTGTTCTTTGTGACTGTAGAAAGTGTTTGGTCAACCTGCCAGTTAGTGATTATTCTTGCATTGTACAGACAAGAATGAGCGTCACACGATTTCAGACATATGGAAGGTGCCTGTTGGGGTGAATCTCAATCTGAGTTGCAGAGCTGAGCCAAAAATTCACAGTAAATCATTTATATGACAAATCTGGATTCCTTTCTGCCTGTGGGATATTCTGTCTATCTTTTTGAGGGTCTTGCACTGTTGCCCTTAACTGCAATAGCTGATTCCTTTCTTACAAAAGGATACAGAAACCCCTGGGGTGCTTTGAGCAGAAATGAGGGGTCCTGGGCTCTATTCTGGCCATGCCTTTGGAATTCACATCTAGGCATCACCTGCACATTAGGCAAAATAATAATTCATGATGTCCATGGATACATTTTCCTTTTCCTCAGTTTACTTTGAGGTAGGGCTGTTAAATGGTAACAAGCTTGGTGCTTTTTTTTTTATTATTTTCAGAAATAATAGCTGAATTATCTTGTCATTAATGTTTTAAGAGGTTGGTCTTTCTCCTGCAATTGTCACATTGCTGCATGGGCACAGAAACAGCTCATCTGGCCCTTGGTATGACTGAAGAGCTGAGGAGGGAAAGTGCAGGGCAAAAACCTCCTGAACCACAGCTGCTACTTGAGGAACAGGGCTCTTGCACAAACCTGCAGACCTCCCAGCCTTCTCCCCCTTCTTCCTACCATCAGTCATTTATTGCGTATCTGCTTCCCAGGAAATATTTTACCCCTTGTGCTGAGCCAAATACTGAAGCTGTGACTGCTCCAAGGGGTAGAAACTCTGGCAAGGGAAGTAAGAAACTGCCACCAGTACATTTTTAAACTGCTTATTTCAAATTAATTGCCTTTGGTACACAGAAGACAAATTTAGCAGCCTTCTTTTCAGGATTGATGTTGGAATTTTTCACATCATTCTAAAGAGGAAATCTGGGCCTTTCGAGTAGCCCTTGCGATCCCAGATGTCTCAGTGCTGTGTTTCCTCCTGGCTTTAAAACGCAGGCAATGACACTGCCCACAAACGGATCACAAACCACTTTCTGATGAGATTGTTATAGAAATGCTATAAATCTTACTTAAGCTTGTGCTGGTATTGGCTGGGATAGAGTTGATTTTCTTCATAATAGCTCGTATGGGGCTATGTTTTGGATTTGTGCTGAAAGCAGCTTGTCGACTACCAAATGCTTTTGCAGCTTGCCTTCATGCATACAGCACTGAAATCTGCTTTCTGTGAATATCAGTTAAGAAAACAGGACTGTGGGAATTTTCAGAGAGGATGACACAAAATAAGGAACAGGAGTTGCCCATGGCAGAGCACTAGTGTTATGTCTGGTCAGCTCTAATGGGTATCATGAAACACTGCAAATCCACAGACACATCTTTAATCTTTTCTGCAGTGAGTTTCTAGTTCATCAGATAAAGCCAAAGATGCTGATAATCTGGGGGATTTTTTCATTTTGACATTTTGGCTTTTGGACCAAATCACCAACTGTCAGCAGGGCCAGCGTTCGTGGTGTGTGATTAAATAAAGAGCAGTAATATTTTAGTCACTAAAGGTACCATTCTTGAAATCAAATAGCAAGCCCTCTTTCATATGCAGTGCAAGGTATAACGGAGAGCATGTTTGACACTTCTACCATGCAAAATAGGGACTTTGCAGGATCCTCTGTGGGTTGTATGATATGCAAGTGCTCACAGAAATCTGTGCGTGGCACTCAGCTCCCCACTGCTGAAGAGCAGCAGTGCTGACAAGGTGGTGCATTGCGGCAGGTTCAGGTTCTGCTTGGGTTCTGCCAGCATGTTCGCCCTGATTTCTGCGTGATATTATTCATTCCAGCAGGCTGGCAGAGAAATAGTTTCCTCTCCCCCAGGATCAGCAAGGTAGATCTCAAACAGTCGTTTCTGATGTTGTATGCACTCTTCTTTTAGCTAGTTCTGTTTCTGGATTTATTTTTCGTGTGCTGGCATGAAGTGGAATAGAAAAGAGTGCCTGAATGCCATTCAGCTGTAGCTGAAGGACTGCCCCGTCCTGTAAAGCACCGGCAGGTTTGACAGCGCTGTCATGCTGTCCTGACTTTGGCATGGTGCTTTCCAGCTGGGATCTTTTATGGGTATTTTTGGTCAGTGAAGGACATTCGTGGCTACAGAGGAGATCCTTTTCTGTACTGTACAATCTCCACGCCACAAGTAAAACTCGTGAATCTACAGTATTCCACATCCTATATTAAACCTGCCTCTTCACCTGGATTTCTAAGGCAGATATCTCATTGCTTGTAGGTCCACTCAAAAAACCAAAAACTCTGGGCCTTCCTTTTGGTGGGAGAAACGGAAGCAGAAGAGCATTGACTTTCTGAGCTGTCAAATACAGCAGCAGTAAAACCATCTGAGTCCCTGGTTGGACAGAATTTGGCCCAAATCTTGAAAAAAAGATGCTTGTGTCACCTCCCTTTGTTGATGCTGCAAGGTCACTCTCTGAAGAGTTGCTCCTATTTTCGTGCACAGTCTGTTGGGCTGATCCGTCTGTAGCTGAACTGGTGTAAAACGGTTTGGCCCATCATGCTGGTGACCAGCCTTCCTTCCTCACCTCCTCCTAAGTCCTGCTGGTGTAGTTTTTCCTAGCCTCAGTCTGCCAAAATGTCCTCTTTAAAGATCTAAACAAGCAAAAAGCACTAAAAAGTTATAGCTAAACCTGGATACGAGCACATTTTTGCCAGTGGTTATGGAAAGGTAGTAACTGGCATCAGATGTAGTGGGAGGGAAAGGTGGGGGCAGGCAGACGGGGACAGGCTGGGGGCTGTAATCTCTTAAGCCAAGTCAGCTGCAGGCAGCACAGCATGTCTGGCCACACCACTACATCGTGCGAGTGAGAGGACCCAGACCTCAAGGACCTCAGGGAGCAGGAGCTTAATTCTGCTCCCTAGATCCAGATTCGCTTGAAGGGCGGACGCCTGCTGCAGCTGACCTGCTTATCTTGTCTCTGTTAGCATGCTGGTGTTTGATTGATTCAGCACTGTTTTATGCTTTTATGCAATTAATTTCATTTTTCCTGGCATTTGAATGACCTTTTATTCCAGCCCCTTATTTAATATTCATCTTCCCACAGACACATTAGTAGCGTGCTCTAATAACAGATAAGTGGTGTGGTAAATACCCTTGGGTCTCGTTACCATTCGAGAACTGACTCTGTAAGAAATATGGTCCCAAATGTGCTAGCGAATGAAAATAATTAGTCATAGCCCATTATGAACAACTGCTCTGCTGTGCCCTCTCTGTGCACTTAACAATATGTGTGTGAGAAGTACTGCTCACTGGTAGGTGGGTGTCCTTTTTCACCCAGGCAAGGTCTGACTTGAGGTAGTGGTCTCTCACCAAGCCCTTTCCTAACGTTTGGAGCTCTTCATGTAGTTGGTGTATGGGTATCTTCCACCCTAGGGAAATGGGCTGATCCTTTAACTCATGTGATAACATACCATGGCATGGTGTAAAAACTGAGGAGGAATTGCTGTGTATGCTGGGAGGTGCTTCCCTTCAGTCTTTCCGAATTGTCTGTTCTCAGGGTCTGCTCTCCTGATGTCAGGAGGATTCTTTTCTTACTCTAGGCTTGAGGGGCTTGGACTTGTGTTGACCCCAACTACTCCCTTCCACCCACGAAGGCTCTGGTTTTCCTGTGCAGCTAAACCCCTGCTTTGCACTGTGCTTTCTCCCTTTTGTCTTTGGTCCTTGCTCTTCCCTGGCCACCACATGGAGGAGCCAGCCGTGGCCCTCGCCTGCTGGTCTGCCCTGTGTACCTGCCCTCTGGGATAGCTCACGTCACATACAGCCATCATTGCTCTGCTGGCTTGGTTATCCTTCATCTCACCATAGGGGCCCTCACAATGCTTCACTGATGGGAAGTTGTTCCTGCCAGGAGCCAACTTTCCTTGGTGTTTATGAGCACTGATCCCCGGTGGGGTTTTCTCCTGCAGGAGACTTCACAGACAATGATATGGATAGAACATGACCCAGAGAAAAAAGAAAAGTTCCTCTTTCTGTTGATACCACAGACCTGTTGCACTGACCTTTGAGGTTATCCAACTCTTCTGTAGGAGCTTAGAGCTCAGAGAAACTTTTTGGTAAATGCATACGGGAACAACATTGTAACTTTCCCATAAAATAGTTTTATGGGGAGCATATACACACAAATGCTATTTGCAAAGCTATTGCTGCCCTGGAAGATTACAGCAGTTGTCTCAGCCATTATTAATTCCTTGAGCATTTAATCAATCCTCCGCAAAGAGGTCTGTGAATGCTCCACCGCTCTGCATCTGTTGAATTCACGGTGTGGCATCCCGGGTTATTAAATGGCTGTGGCTATATGGAGAGCAAATCAAATCATGGCTCTGCAAGCCTCCTTATTACAGTAAGCAGAAAAGACTGCTCTCTTCTGCTTTTTTTGCAACAGTAATTTGTTCCCTGCCTCACTGCTTGTGAGTGACTGAGATGCTTTGGGCATCCTTCTCAGGTCACCACATTTAGGCAGTTCCTTCAGTCTTTGCACCCTGAGGTTAATTTACAGCTATTTGCTGTAAAGAAAGAAAAGTGCTGTATGTGGGGCTGGGTTGTACCAGATCTAAGAAGGTCTCCTGTGATTTAAGTGTGTATATATTCTCAGTAAGTGCTGGTTTCTCTTCTTTATGCCGACACATTTCTCAGATGGCCTGGGATAAAGGGATCTCAAGGATCTGAATTGATCAGGAAGATCTTTGCCCTGGCAATCTTTGTGAGACCTGGAGGCATCCGCCTGGCCTTTTGGCTGGTCCCATTTGAGGAGGAGCTATGTTCTCCACCTTGCTAGTCACTCAAAAGGAGCAACGGGTGAGCAGAAGGCTAATGCAGTGCTGAAGTCCCCACCCCAGACCTCAGCTCTGTGTGGTAGATGGTTGCATTATTCAGCTTGAATGCAGTGCAGTTGCTTGGTTTCTAGGTCAACTTGCTGAATAACTTGCTATTTTGCTATTCTTGCTATCTTGCTATTTTTTGCTAAAAAGCCTTATCCTCCTGTTCCCTCATTTTCTCTATTTACAGTTCCAGTTTGAAGGAGCGTAATAAATATTTTGAAAGAACTTTGTCACTGTTTATAACACCATAACAGTCAGAAGATATAGTATAATATTTTTAAGACTTAAGGGATAAACACACTTATATATAGGACTAATTTGACAGTAGAAAGAATGGCTTAGTATTTCCCAAATAATGATGCCAAGATTGGCTTAAAAAATTATGTGTTATTTGTGAATACTGGGAAAGCTGCTTTGTATATTTGAAAAGATTTACAACTCCTGAAAGTTTTGTGGATTTTTACATGAGCAGTTCATCCAAAAAGTCACCCCAGAAAGCTGTTTGTAGCTTAATATTCTTTAGCTTCTGGTGTTTCAGTTACCACTCATGGAGTGGAGATAATACTTTATGATTTTGTAGTTATTAACACATAAAAATAATGAATAATCATGTTAGCCATTTGGAAAGAGTCCTGGCTTTAACTGCACAAATGCTGAAACAAGATATTGGCAAAAAATTTTTGAACAAAGAAACAATTTTTATTAAAAAAATTTGTGGAAAAATGCGGAGGGATTACTTCTGTAATGGATATTACTCTACAACTAATTTGACTAGTTTTATTTATAAAACAGACACAGCTGTGGAAAAGCTTTGTGACGAAGCCCATAAACACGCAGCCTTCATTCCCTTTTAGCCCCGAACAGGGGATGTGTTCTTCTTCCTATTGCCAAACCTGAGGATAATTTATATTTTTGTGTGGAAACTACGTAAAGTTGAGTGGTGGCTTCATCCAGTTGTAACACAAAACCGGGAGAGTTTTGTGGTTTTGGCTGGGGTTTTCTTTTATAATGTGATTTCGATACAAGTAAAAACAACCTTTTTGGCTGGGAGATGGGGTCTGAAATTGCCTTCTCCCAAAATAAAAAAATCCAGGGTCTGCACAGCGAAGCTGGCATAGGTTGGCTGTCTGTGGGCGAGCCTTAGCCCCCACCTGCAGATCCATGTGCGACCTGCCCTGGCCTTCAGCAGATACAAACCCCTCCCTCCCCTCAGTGTATCATCACTGGGGAAGTATTTAAATTTTTTCCATTTCCATTCCCTTGGGCTGGACCAATTTCATAATTATTTTAACGCTATTCTCTCTGTTCGGAGAATGGAAACCGAGCGGTTTGTCACCTTTTTTTCCAGGCAGATTTGCTTTCAGATGGCTGTGCTTTTGGGTTAAAACCACTGAAGAAGGATGTTTCTTCACAATGTTTCTCAGGGAGATTTAGCTACAGGAATGCATGCTAACTTAGGTTAATATTACCTTTGGCAGAAACACTGTTCCCTTTTAATAAATACAGTCTAAAATGACAAAAGAAGTTGGATGAACTGACCAAACTCTGTTTTTCTGTTTCCGTCAGGCTGCTGTGCGTGAAGGGAGATTTCACAGATAAGAAGTCCCCTGGTGGTCCACCACGGTGTCTGATAAGCTATAGTTTAAAAGGAGCTTTATCATAACAGAGGCCAATCTATTACTGTAACTCCCTCTCCTGTGGCTCTAGGCAGTTGATGGTTACTTGACAATTTTGCCTCGAAAAGTCAAAATCCAAATGACATGCTGTTTTTTATATATGCATGTATATATTTGTGTATATATAATATATATATAAAAATCCAAACGACATGCTGGTTTTTATATATATTTATATATATATATTTTGTATATATATATCCTGAAGTAGAAAATCTTTTTATCCTCCCTAGTAGTTAAATAAATTTATTTAATGCACCCACCAAAGGAAGTTGTTCCAGCATCACATTAGTGGAAGCATCAACAGGGACTGTCACTGCTAAAAAATTCCCCTTCTCTGCCCTTGCAGCACGGCCAGAGTTTGTCTTTCAGAGCCAAGTGATTGCACGTACGAGTGAAGGAGCCTTTTGATATTCTGTGCCCACACAAAAAAACATTTGATGCAAACAGATACGGGCTCCTGGCTGCTAATGTTCTTGCCTATCTGTTTGCAATCAGGGCAAAGCCGAGTAAGACCTTAATTCTTTGGGAACTTGGCAGACTTTATAAACAAGATGAAAAATGATATTTGAAGGGAGCTGGGATTTCACTGCTGCCGGCCTGAGCAGAACGGATGGCTGCTGGATGCTTTTTCGGTCTTCTAAGGACGGTTAGAATAAACCAGCTGGACTTTAAGTGTGGTGGACAGAGTGCTCGTTAAGCTGATCACTCAAGAGTGCCTTTGTTGTGCCCTTTATGAAAATTTCAGGTATTTAAGCCTAAAATTTACCTGTGCCCTTATCTGGTAAAATTTTGCATCCAATGCCCTAAGCGTGATTGACAAGGCACATGTATGTGTTAGAAGATGGGAGCTCAGAGACATAAACACCAGAGTTCTCCAAGACTGTGTAGATATTTCCTTTTGTTTCAGTCCAACTGTTTTCACTTACCTTCTTATAGCCGAGCCAGAAAGAGCTTTAGCCTTACAAATATAATGTTTATAGGTTTTCTCAGGAGAAATTGGTAACTGTTCTGATAAAGTAAGGTCTGTGCGCTCTTAATTCAATTTTAACTGAGAATATTAAGAGCATTTTCATGCTGGCTGCCCCTCAGTATGCATTTAATCAGCTTGAATTCTGATTACAGACAGTGTTAAAACCCGGCTTGTGACCTGCACTTAGCAAGTTTCATCAGAAGTGATTTGGACATCACTTAGATAAAACTAGATGCACATCTAGCTAAAAATAGGGAAGAAATGGAAAATTAAAAAACCCTTCCCAAACAAATGTAATTGCTGTGGTTTAAGCTGATGTCCTTTTTTGCTCCCAAAATGATTCCAGACAGAGCAACGAACGACCAATAAATTCTTAAATTAGCTCAGTCTGAGAGGGGTTGCATGCTTTGGGAACTCTTGCAATGTCCACACGAGGCGTAGGGTATTTATCCTCAAAGTCATCAACATTTGTCTTTACTTCTCTGTCAGATGTGCGGCATGCCGGGGGCAGCCAGAGGACACACAGAGACTGGAGCAGTAGATTCTCTGAGGGCTCGGTTTATGCCAAGTGTTGAGCATGCTTTTCACGTGTAAATCGCAGAACACAGTTCCCGTATCGGACTCTGTGAATATTGATGTTATCAATGGTGCGTTATTCCCTGGGCATCTAAGTCTCATCTCGTGGAGTGCTTGGCTACCTCTCAACATCATTACAGACCCTGATGATGTCCTTACAGACATTCTTAATCCTGACATCTTTTCCACCTTGCCAAAAACAGTCCTTCTTTGTCACAACCCTGTTCTCCACCCAGTGTGTCGTAGAACACATATCTGTAGAAGATGCATGGGGCTGCCAAGAGACCGGGTGGGTGCCTGTCTCTTCTTCCAGCCTAGTCCACCATGCCATGGTGGTCTACCTCAGGATCTTCTGCAAACCTCCTTCCAGGTTATGAACTTTCCAGACCGAGCAGCACCTCAAGTTTGACGTTGCGACTGCTTGTCACTGTCGCTATGACGGATGTGCTGCTTCGGCTTCCCTGCCTGCTCGGTGCCCATCTGTGTGCTGCTGACCAGAGAATTGAAGAGCACATCTTTAGCAGGGACAGTCATTTTGGTAATTGCAACTGTTTTATTTATAACTAGGCAGTCTGTACTTCAGGGCCAGTTTTTGCTCAGGAAACTCGCGGTATGAATGCCTCACTCAGCTTAAGGGCTAAGAAACAAAAGCCAGTTCAAGGTGAACCTCTTCACCATGGCACTTGTTCCTCCCTCTCAGTGTGTAGCTGCTTTTCCAGCCTTCTGCTGAGAGCATTTAACATGACCCAAATGAATTATGTCCTTGGCTCCATTATTTAGTTCCTCCTCCTCCATGCAAAACACTATGTCAAAAAGACTCCTCCTAAGGCTTTCTGTTGTCCCTTGTGGCTTCCTGCAGATCTCTGGGATATAATTTATCTGATCCAATGCTTGTCAGCGTTTCTTAGTTTGCAACATCCAGCTGTGTGCTGTGGGACAACACTTCATCCTTTTAGTGTTTACCTTACCCCTTCTCCACCCACCTCCACAGGAGATCTCACCAGAGCATTTGTGACAGGATTCTGGGTCTCCTGCGATGAAAAAAGCCAGAAAACACTTTTTTTTTTTTTTTTTTTTTTTAAAGTCAGGTCTTCCATAACTTGGAGCTCTTCCATCATACATTATTTTTTACTGAAACAAAATCATTCTCTTCTTACCTGGTGATTTGTTTTCTTGGTCAAAATTTTGTCTTTGCTTTCTTCATTCTGGTGTTGGTTGGGAGTTTTTAAATATTTTTTTTTTTAATTCCCAAATGTCTTTTTATTTATTATCTATTACTGATGGCATAGCTTGGAGTTTTCTTTTTCAATATATTTTATGTGGGCTTTTTCCTGGAGATAGTTTTATACTCTTATAACTCTCAAAGATTTGCAGTTTAAAAGCATGTACATATGACTGCAAGAAAATGAGTTAATGTGGTCCCATGGCTTACTGCTGAGGAACTGAGTTACTTAACTTGCCTGAAATAAAATAGCTCATTTTATATTATATTTGCATCATGCTAGGAAGATAGAAGTGACTGCCTAACAGCAATCGCCTCCGAGTAGTTCAGCAGTAAAACTGCAACAATTCAGACTCTGGCATCTGTTTATTCATACCCTAAACCAGCTTTCTCAATATACTTTCTTGATTTGTTTAACAGAGTATGGATGGGTCTTACATAGCTAAATTACCCAGAGAGCAAAACATTCATGGCTCACTGGTAGTGCTGCAGAAGTACAGCTAATAAGTAGCTGCACTACAGTTTGTAATTTTGAAGCTGAACATGCATATAATTTTGTTGCTGGATCCAAGTCAATTCTGAGGAAGATTTTGCCCTAATTTTAAAACCTGTTCCTTCTACCAGGGGTGCACACAACAAGTAAGGACTGGGTAATTGATTTTCCAGGTCATACCGCCCAGCAGTGGGCTGGAGTGGCTAACGGGTAAGTGCAGCAATTCGGACCAGCGGGATTACTTCCCAAGCAGGACAGTGTACTTTTGTGTTTAATATTCAAGTTTTAATAGTTACTTCTGCACGTCTGGGGTAAAGTATGCCAGAATTATACATTCTCCTCCATTTCAAGAACAAATGCCTCTTCAAACCATCTATATTTTAATTGCTGAAACTCACAGTGAAGAGCAGGATGCGTATGGGTGGCTTCTGAATAATATAACATTATTAATGAGATTGTTCTCTGAGCATAAGCGCGGTGTTCAGAGATAACCTGGTGCAACACAGCGAAGTACACTCCACAGCGTGGCTGAACTATTACAGAGTCAGCTGAGCAGAAAATTCGACGTCTACGTGCCGGCCTCAGGGCTAAGGGTTAAAAGCATTGCTGGGAGAGCTGAGTAGTGAGGTTGCCATCTCAGTGCTACAGCAGGAGGAACTGAGTAAAGGCTTTGTCTTTACTTATTAAATAAATGAGCTATCCGGGGATCAGCTTTGTTACTCTATGTATGTAACATGTTCCTAACAGATGCCAGATACTGAAATTCCCCACGCGCAATGATTTGTAAGCTGTAGGAAAATGTTGAAGTGCTTTGCTCTGTCAATGGTGGCGGTGGGGGGAACTGCTTTTTAAAATACCCTTTCCAAACCCATTTTAGAGGCCTTAAAGTAACAAATTATATGTAAGTACACACATAAAACTTTTGAACGTCTTGCACACACTCAGATTCACTGTTTGCCCATTAATGTCAGAGGTTAGTGTTGTCATTGTTGTCTGATGTTTACCTCAGCTTCTCACAAACCTGAAGCAGCAGAGTTACGGTGCTTCAACACTCCTGGATTCACACAGCCACTTGGCCCTCTCTGCTCTCGATTATCGTTAGTGTGAATTTGAAAGTTTCAAAAATCTAGAACAAAAATTAAAATAAGAAAAGAAAAGAAAAGAAAAGAAAAGAAAAGAAAAGAAAAGAAAAGAAAAGAAAAGAAAAGAAAAGAAAAGAAAAGAAAAGAAAAGAAAAGAAAAGAAAAGAAAAAAGAAAAGAAAAGAAAAAACCACACAAGCTCCTTTATTAAAACCTAAACTGATTCAATGTTGGTCTCTGGGGCACTGCTTGTTTGTTGTTTTAGCCAAAGGGGTAAGAATTTATCTGCGGCACCCAACGAAGCAAAGCAGGGGTGGTGGGAGTGAGCAGAGCAGGGTTACCTCTGGTACCAGCCGTGTCTCTGCTCTCATGTCAGGCAAAGATTTGCCTCAGCTTCACAGCCTGCAGAATGGGTACAATCACCCTGTTATCTGTTGCAGGGATAAATGACAGGGTGAAGAGGAGCCACAAATAGTATTATCACTAAGAAAACAACATTTTTTGGCTTGGGAAGGCAAAAGCACAGGGCTACTGAATTTTGTATTTCTGTTGTTCCTTTGAATAGACAGAATAGCAACACATACACACACATAACCAGACATCTCATGAGGATCATGCAGTGTTATTTCAATAGCAAAATGAAATCGGGCGGCACCGAGTTGGGTAAATAATGCTGCTGCTGAAACCCCGCTGTGCTGCCAGCCGGAGAAATGGAGCCCGTGGCTGGCCTGGAGCAGGGCTGTGCAGGGGCAGCTCTGCCAGGGATGGGGCATCATCCCCCTGCCCCACATCCCGGCATTGCCCACCTGCAGACTGCCGAGATGGAGCGAGAGAGAATGATGTCAAACATCTCTGCAGCATTTGCAGCTGAGGTTTCCGTGGCTGCCAAGCAGACAGGGAAAGCAAAAGCTGTCCCTGCTCCTGAGATGCAGACTTATATCTCCTATGCCTAGATTAAACCAAGTAAATCCCTTTCTAAATTTTAGAGGCCGCCAAACTTTAGGCTTAACTAAGAAAAAGCAAGGTAGCTAATGACAGGAAACAAAATATAACATTATTCAGCTCTTACCATCTGTAATAATCTGTAATTCAGTTTCACCTTCTGTCCTGCATAATGTCCACTGCAATGAAATTTGAAAGAAAATCTCAGATATATTGAAGAGGATAAATTTTACTCTAGCACTGTATAAGGATGTCTCAGGTTACTCATGAAATCTCTGGGGATATCTCTGAAAGACATGACTTTGAAGCTTCAGTGGCAAATGGTGTGAAAGACAAAGAGGGATTGTCTTGAAACCTGAAGAAGTTCAGATAACTTTTGGTGTGGTACCAAAATACAGGAGCAGAGGCTTTGACTTTGACAGACATCAGAAGTTTGACAGTTGATTAATGGACAGTGTGACTAAGCCATATATCATAAATAGGTGCAATTAGAGGGGGAAGTGTTTCTCTTCCCAGGATTTGAGCACTTTCACTTATCTGGCAAAACTTGCAAGCATGCCCACAGCCTCCAGCCCAGCCTAACCCCAGAGGCCCTATCCAAGTTTAGCCCAAAGAATTTGGCCCTGATTCACCTTACAGCAAGCTGTCTCATGACCTTTGTTGTTAGCTCTGGTCCTTCTCAGAAGCATGGTGTACTGCTGTAGGCCAAAAAGATTTCTCTGGCTAGACTGGTGTGACTGAAAGGGTTTGTCTCATGTGTGAGCCCACCTTCTTGGCTCTCCTTGTTCGATCTACTTGCCTCAATGGGTAATATTAGCAAAATATTACATACTATGTTATGTGCAAAGTTTATTTACACATCTAGTTTTTAATTGTAGGTATGTCCTTAGGAGCAACAGTTGTTTAGGTAACTTGGAAAGTTACAGAATCACAGAATCACCGGGGTTGGAAGGCACCTCTGGAGATCATCTAGTCCAACCCCCCTGCCACAGCAGGGACACCTACAACAGGTTGCACAGGATGGCAGCCAGGCGGGTTTGGAATATCTCCAGAGTCAGAGACTCCACCATGTCTCTGAGCAGCCTGTTCCAGTGCTCTGCCACCCTCAAAGTAAAGAAGTTCTCCCTCGTGTTTAGATAGAACTTCCTATGGTCAAGTTTGTGCCCATTTCCTCTTGTCCTGTTACTGGGCGCCACTGAAAAAGGACTGATCCCATTCTCCTGGCACCTTCCCTTTAAGTATTTGTAAGCATTGATGAGATCCCCTCTGAGTCTTCTCTTCTCCAGACTAAGAAGTCTCAAATCCTTCAGCCTTTCCTCATAAGCAAGATGTTCCAGTCCCCTAATCATCTTTGTAGCCCTTTCTACTTTGATATCCAGACTGAAACGTTGACTCCTGCATTTGGCAGGGCTAGTGTAACACGGCAGTGGTACTTCATGCAACAAGACCTAAACAAAATGATGAAATTCAATATTTTGGGCTTTTCTTAAAAGGGATGGTAAATGTTCAGTGTTTGCTCTGGTATTGTAAGGGACAGTCAGAAAGTGCCTGCCATACTCACATTGTAAAAAAAAAAAAGGCTCCTGCTTCTCAGAGCTTAGTTACCACCTCTTTGAGCCACTGCATCTGAGTGTTTCCAGTCCAAGTACTGCAAAGCAAAAGCCTAAAAAGGACTGGCTTCAGCCATGTCTTCCTTCATGCAACCCTCCTTTAGCAACGCATGGCTCTGAAGTAGCTGCAGTTTGACCTTTTGGTTTGACATTCCCTGTTTACAGCGATCCGTGCTGTTGGCTTCCTCATCTCCTTCCCTGATCATCACCAAGTTCCCTCCAGGTGATCTTGCACTTCAGTTTTCCACCTCCCATCTCTGCCTCACTGGAATGCTGTGAATTTAAACACATTAAGTGCAGGACAGAATATGTAATTAGGACCGGCTGTGCTGGCTTCAGTGTTACGGTCTGGTCCCTGTGTGCAGTTCAGAATGTCAAGGGCCAAATTTGGCTCCAGAAGACAAATGGAGAATTCTCTTTGTGGAGAGAAGGGGAGAGAAAAAACTTGTATTCCCAGCAGAATTAGCGTCTGTGCCAACACTATGTCTCTGACAAGTTGTGAAAATAAAATCTGGCAACATGGACATGAGATCTATTTGAAATCTTTCACCCATGGCCTTCACTTAGACCTCTGGTCTAATAAGTGCCAGAGTTGGCCATTGCAAAGTTAGAGAGTAGTTAACAACACACTTTTTTCTACTCCACCTTATGCACAAAGCATTATATTAGATTAGACCTTGCTACTAAGAAAAAACCTTATTCTGTCACTCAGTTTTTGAACTGAATTGACCGGTGAGCTTGTGTACAGCGTTGTTTCTCTTTCATAGGAAAACCTGTTGTAAGTGCAAATTCATGTGAAATGCTTAGAAACTCTGTTACCAGATTGTTAATCTTTATGTCCTGACATTAAAAGCTCTATAACTAGAAATGTTCATTTTGAGGGGATTCTTACATGTTTCTCAATCAAATTTGTATTTTCTGCCGCCCTGTTTGCTACAGAGCGCCATCCATCCTGATTTGGGGAATGGCAAAACTAAATTTGGAAATTAAAAGAGCACTTCTAATGGTGTAATTATTTAATGGAATATTAATATTATTCATCTGTTTTATTACAGTCATGTGTTCAGTTTTAGGCCCCTGTGTTCAGTTTTTAGCCCCTCACTACAAGAAAGACATTGAGGTGCTGGAGTGTGTCCAGAGAAGTGCACAACGAAGCTGGTGAGGGGTCTTGAGAACAAATCTTCTGAGGAGCAGCGGAGGGAACTGGGGTTGTTTAGCCTGGAGAAAAGGAGGCTGAGGGGAGACCTTCTCGCTCTCTACAACTCACTGAAAGGAGGTTGTAGTGAGGTGGGGGTCAGTCTCTTCTCCCAAGTAACAATTGATAGGACAAGAGGAAATGGCCTCAAGTTGCACCAGGGGAGGTTTAAATTGGGTATTAAGAAAAATTTCTTCACTGAAAGGGTTATCAAGCTTTGGAACAGGCTCTCCAGGGAAGTAGTTGAATTGCCATCCCTGGAGGTATTTAAAAGTTGGGCAGACGTGGTGCTGAGGGACATGGTTTAGTGGTGGCTTTGGCAGTGTTAAGTTAATGGTTGGACTTGACGATCGTAAAGGTCCCTTCCAACCTAGACGATTCTATGATCCTGTGATTCAGTCTAATCTCGTGGCATTGAATACAAATGACTTCAAATCAATTATTTTTTTATTAAGGAGTCCTTCCTTGGGGTTACTATATCTGTGAAGTGTTAATTCTTTCCTCCTTGCATGTGCTTATAAAGCTTGTCATCCACCCTTCTCAGCAGCAGAGGGAGAAACTGTCAGCTGCTTTTTACTTCATGGCAACAGTCTGAGAGGTTACAAGAATATATGAAAAAATGGACCAGCCTGAAATGTGAGCCACAGAACAAAAACCTTAGTCTGTTCAAGATCATAAGTCACATAGTGGGGGCCTCCAAGGACTAGGCTTAAAGGAGAGAGGCAGGTCCCAAAGAAGGTTACAGACAGGAGATGATGTACCTTCTCAGAGCAACCTGTGGTTGTCAGGGCTGGGGCTGGGCTTGGCTTGTCTGGGTAGTGTCAGGTCCAGGAGCTCCTTCTGCCTCACGGCATTTCATACTTGGAAATTTAGAGGACCTGGCAACTTCCTGCCTTTGGTTGTGTGCTGGTTCAGCTGCTGCACCAGAGTTGCTTGTGTGAAGGAGAGTCTGTAGGACTGCGGCCACTGGACGTTGCCTGAGGAGGTGGATGGGACCTGGGTAGAGATGGTCAGGTGCAGGGGAGAAGCTAACAGAAGAAAAGATGTAGTGTGGACACCCAGGTGATTCAACACAGCTCTGCAGCTGCAGGTAACCACCCTCTCAAGACAGGTTCTGACTACAATGCCCACAAGCCCCCATCGGAGCCAAGAATAAAAAAAAAATAGGGTGAAATGGAAGCACTTCATTGATTTTAATCTCAGATTCTGTATTCTAGTTCTTACAGTACTCTCAACAAATTCTTGTTCTGTATCAAAATGAATTCACCAGTTTTTGTTGACCCAAAGTTTTATTCCATGTACTCTGTATTTTGTGTTGGAAAGTTTTGCTGCTGGTTGAAAACTGATTAAAATGCAATTTAAAAAAAAAAAAAAAAGAGTCACATTTTACTGTTATTTATGAGACTCTTGTCTCACACTTTGGTGTGAGGTCTGTGGTTTCTAGTCTAGACCATCCAAGTGTGAAAGATCTGTTTATTTATTTGTCTCCTAGGTGATTATGGCTAGCTTGGATGAATGCATAAATCAAACAGTGGTCTGTCATATTTCTTTTTTTTCTTTAAAAAGCAAATGCTCATATGACTATAGTGGACTAAAAAAATTGTTCTAATACTGTGTTTTGGATCTTAATGCTATTGTATTATACTGCTTTAGGGTGTGATAGTCTGGACGGGTAAACATTAATCATTCTTCACTGGACCAGTTTTCTGGAAGCAGAGGTAGCAGCAATGAGGGCTAACCATGCATGGGGCTGCAGCAGCAAGAGTGGAGCCAGAAGATCCGGGGAACTTTTCTTCCTCCCTATCCAGCACTTGTGAGATAAATCTGGAGGACTGTGTCCACTTCTGGGTCCCTAGTATAGGAAAGGCATCAATAAACTGGAGCAAGTCAAGCAAAGGACCCTCAAGATGATCAGGGCTGGAGTACTCGCCATCTGAGGAGAGGCTTCAGGACTGGGACTTGTTGAGCCTGGAGAAGAGAAGGGGACAGGGACCTTAATACTGTCTACAGTGACCTAGTGGGAGGTGATGGAGAAGACGTAGTTGAACACAACAGTGCACAGCGCAAGGACAGCAAGAAACAGGAGACATTAGAGCAAGAGAAACTCCACCTGGACACAAGAAAAAAAAATGTTCGCCATAAGGGTGGTGAAGCTTTCCAACAGGGCCTCAGTGAGCTTATGGGGACATTTTTAGGCATTTTCAAAACTTGACTGGAGCAATACGACCCCACTTTGGTGTTGCACTTGCTTTGAGTAGGCGGGGACAGAGTAGATCTCTGCAGATCCCTTCCAACCAGCACTATTTTGTCATTCCAACCTCTGACTGGAATGCTGAACGTAGACCCATGCAACTTCAGAAATTCTGTTCATTAACCAATGCTATATTTCAGGCATTTTTAGGAGAAATAAAAAAATAAATAAATTTGGGATTATTTTTGTGCTTATGCAAAGTCAAATACTGTCAGTTGGCAACTTCCCCACTCCTTAATTTGCCTTTAATGAAGTGAATTATTTTGTTCATGGAACATGAATTCCAAAGGGTTTACTTTAAATGTGGAGGTACAATACTGGATATATTATACCTCTGTGACAGCAGATGCTCTTTTCCTTGGAGAATCACAGATCTGTGCTCAAATATAATGGGGTACAAAGCTAGTTGAGATAGCAAGATGGAAAACACTGCTCTTGTTAATTTAAAATTAAATTCTAATTTTGTCTTTTTCAAAGAAAGAAAAAAAGGAATAGTCCCATATTAACATGAAGAAAATTATTTTCTAATGCAACAACATGAGCAGCAAAATTGATTAGATTCCATGGGTTTTGAAAATATATGAATGTAAATGAGCCATTTCTCTGTGCTCAGAGCGCTTGTGATGTTTTTGTCCTATGCAGACTTCCAGTGACTTTATAGAGGTTTGAATTCTTGCTGCCACCTTTCATTTATGAGGGTGATGATAGGAGCTTTATCTCATATGGGTGTGATGAAATCTGCAGGACTATAGTGGGCTTGAATCTCTGTCAGATTTGGTTGAAATTAGAGGGTTCAAAAGTTATTAGTGAGTGTCACAGAGAGGAAGATGGATATAAATATGAAGTCTGATCATTTAGGCTTCATTTCCATAGAAAATGTGGTTAAAAATGTAAATTATTAAGATTCTGAACTAGGTTTAGTTACATAATTGCTTATATTAATATGTCTAAGCATGCTCTTCCTAGTTAGCAAAGAAGTGCCAAATTTAGGATGAAGGTTTTATTAATGAACAGACCTTAATGCCCAGTTCTTGATAGACATTATAGTTGTTAAAGAAAATTCAAAGAAGGAAAAGATTCAGAAGACAACTAAAATTACTGATTTAAAGCCAAGCTCCCAGTTTAGTAATTCATCTTCTTATAAACTAATTTTTGCCAAATGGAACTGAAATTAAGACAATGGAAAAACAGGCTGATCCTCAACAGATTTATTTTTCCTATGACACAAGTGGCTGAACTCTAGAAATTTCTTCAAAAATAAACATAAAGATTGCTGTCACCTGATCTTGGGACACATCTTTGCATGATTTGAATCAAGAAAGAGTCATGATTCTTCTACCTATATTTTTGATCTCTGCCAAGCACAGTGACACGGACATTTCATGGGATAACATTATAAAATCATTTTACAGGTTTGTAATTGTAATTTGTCCAATTAATGTCATTTAATATAAACTGTATAAATGTATAAATTAGCATTCAATGCAAAACTAGTCCTTTTAGACTGTATTCAGTCAATGGAAAGAAAGGCAGTAACCTGACTCAGTTAATCTAGTGCTGATGTCCAAATGGCTAGCAGTGATGAGAGGTGTTCCTCAGGGGTTGGTACTAGGACTATTTAACATCTTTGTTGGTGACATGGATGTTGGGACTGAGTGCACGATCAGCAAGTTTGCCAATGACACCAAGCTGTGTGGAACCATCAACACGTTAGAGGGAAGGGATGCCATCCAGAGGACCTGGACAGGCTTGAGAGGTGGGCCCGTGCCAGCCTCATGAAGTTCAACAAGGCCAAGTGCAAGGTCCTGCACATGGCTCACAGCAATCCCAAGCACAAATACAGGATGGGCTGAAAATGGATTGAGAGCAGCCCTGAGGAGAGGAACTTGGGGGTGTTGGTAGACAAGAAGTTCAACATCAGCCAGCATGGTGCGCTCGCAGCCCAGAGCACCAACCGCATCCTGGGCTGCATCAAAAGAAGCATGGCCAGCAGGTCAAGGGACGTGCTTCCGCTCCTCTACTCTGCTCTCGTGAAACTCCACCTGCAGTACTGCCTCCAGCTCTGGAGCCCCCAACATAAGAAAGACACAGACCTGTTGGAGTGAGTCCAGAGGAGGCCACAAAAATGATCAGGGGGCTGGAGCACCTCTGCTATGAGGACAGATTGAGAAGGTTGGGGTTATTCAGCCTAGAGAAGAGAAGCCTCTGGGGAGACCTTATAGCAGCTTTCCAGTATCTGAAGAGATCCTACAAGAAAGCTGGAGAGGGACTTTTTACAAGGGCTTGTAGTGATAGGACGAGGGGTAATGGCTTCAAACTGGAATAGGGGAGATTTAGATCAGATCTCAGGAAGAAATTTTCACTGTGGGGGTGGTGAGACACTGGAACAGGTTGTCTAGGGAAGCTGTGGAGGCCCCATCCCTGGAAGTGTTCAAGGCCAGGTTGGATGGGGCTGTGAGCAATCTGGTCTGGTGGGAGGTGTCCTTATCCATGACAAGGGGTTTGAAACCAGATGATCTTTAAGGTCTCTTCCAACATAAACCATTCTACGATTCTATGTCTAAGATAAATGGAAAGAAGCTACCTCTGAAGTAGTCCATCCTTCTCCAGTGACAGTAGATTTGGACTAAATGGCCACCTATGACTAGAAATCTAACTCTGAGACACTTAAGGTTAAGTGAGGTGAATCCTGTCTTTACAGAGCAAAAACTCCCTTTTATCTAATCAAGGGTTTTTATTCCTTCCCTCTTCTGAACAAAAGAAATCTGCTGTCTGTGTTTTATTCTTCAAATTCATAACCAGTGCAAAAGAAATGTAATTTTGCCTCTAAAAATAGAGATATACATACCCAGTTCTTCTATGTATACCCTTCACAGTGGCCTCAGTTTGGCTGATAGGTTATTTCAGGTTTTCTTAATCAAATCATTTTTCACCAGTCAAGACAGACAATACGTGACTGTCCTCTCTTACACAAGGAAAATCCCTGGCTTTTCATTGTCTAGTTATGTATTTAAGTGCTGTAATTACCACATGATGTGTTGATGATAGTGAACGTTTTCTGCTCTGTTTTCTTCTTGTCAGAATAACACTAACAAAAACAACCTTCCCATAAATGATTGTCCTCTCAAGAAGAGCATGAGGGGTTACTCTGTAGAACCATTCAAAGTTTCTGGAGAAAAAAACGCCTGTGCAAACTATTTATTTATTATTTATTTATGTTATTATTTGAGATTTATTCAAAACCTGATTAGACGCAGTCCTGAGCAGCCTTCTCTAGGTAATCCTGCTTTGAGCTGGTGGTTGGACTAGATGGTCTCCAGAGATACCTTCCCACCTAAGCTAGTCTGTGGTTCTGTGAAATGACATGAAAGCTGAGAGAAGTACCACAGGGTGAGTGGATTACACAGCTCAATATGTTTGAAAAGAAAGGCTGAAGGATGGCTTCATTACAGTGGGCAAGTGCTTTCATGGGAAGCAGACAATGGGCACTAGAAGGGCTCTTCAGGGGGAAAAGAAGAATATAAGGGCCAGAAGTGGAAATAAGGTAATTCAAGTGACAAAGCAAAGAAATAGAGGGAGAAAACTTCTCCCAGTGATGGTAGACTAACCAGCACGTGATATATCTTCCACTGCCTTCCCAGGAAGCCTGGTTTAGCCAAACATGAAAAACTTTTTTGTTAAATGCAAGTAATTTACCCCAAGAGCAGATACATCCAGGTAAACTAAACAGATCAGGTATTTACAGGAGGTTTGCTTGGATGATCTAACACTTTGTTTCACCTAAATATTGAAGGACTGATGTTTGATAGCTGAAGAGAATAAAATGAAATACAGGAAATAGGTTTGATTCAGGCTGTTGCAGATTTGTGCAGTTTCATTAAAGCTTCGACAACAAGCTTTGTTCCTCCTGGGTGTTCGTAATGGTTGCCAAAACTGCCTGTTGACATTATATCACTTTTCACTGAGGGTTGACTTACAAGCAAACTGAAGGGCATTGGAAGTAATGAAAATAAGAGTATTTTAACATCTGCTTATGGGTGGATATTGGAGTGTAACTCTGTGATGCAAAAGACAGTACACAGTGCCTGGGAATAGCATCTGTGCTTTGCAAGAAGCTTCACTCATGGAGTTTTTCTTTTTGTAATTAAAGGTCTGCCTCATACCTGATAAAATAGAAGAAAGTCAGATACACTGATGAAATAAGATTTGAAAAGTTTTTAATTGATTGTAGTGACACAAAGACAATTTACAGCTTGGAATCACCTCTGGAGCTTTTACTCCAGTAAAGAAGAGGGAGTTTTCCCCGTGAGGATGCTGTACACTGTTCCCAAGTGAGTGTCATATAATCTGCCAGAGAAAAAAATCCTTTGTGGAGTGAATCTATCTGTCAACATAAATATTAACGTGGTGTTGCTTGACTTCACCTGAGCACTACTTATTGGCCAGACACCGAAGCTATTATCTGAAATCTTGAGATCAACTGAGACCGCGGTGGAACCAATGAATGTCAATGAGGCTGAAGCCTACACTAAGCCATGTTGACTCCTTATGTAAACAGTGGTTTGGGGACTGAATAAATCAGACCACCTTAGAGACAGACTGTGTGTCCTTTCCTGGCACAATAAGAATACAAAATAGACGTGGTTTGTTTTTTAAGTAGTGCTCCTTGGCCTTTCATTTGAATACTGACACAGAGAAGAGGGAAATCAGAAGGTTCCTACCGGACTGTTTTCCCTCCAAGGTAGGAGGATGCTCATGACAAAAGCAGTGTGAGGAACTGTCTTCCTTGCACCCCATAGCATGGAGAGAAACAATCATTGCCACTCCAGAGGTCATGGTTGTTTCCTGAACCCAGGGGTGGCACTGAGGCTTTCCCTCCCGTACACACAGTATTGGACTCCCTACAAATGAGCCAACTCTTGAATTCATTCAACTCATCCTGCTTCATTCAGCGCTGAACCACATAATTGGAGATGTTCTCCAGAACATATTTCAGCCAACCCTGACTGCCTTTTCTGTGTAGAGCAATGAAAACACAGAGGAAAACCTCCCTGCTGTTCAGATACAAGCATCTGCCAGTTGCTAGCTATTTCAGAAGGTGACTGGATGAAGCCAGTGCTCTTCCCTAGAAATAATCGCCTGGCTCAGTAATCACTTCTCATAGCCAAGTGTAGTAGCCAAGAGTCCCTGTTTGCTCAACCAGTCCCAAAACAGCAGGAGTCTTTCCCTTCCTCTTCATACTTTTCCCATCTCTATCAGTTCAGTCTTTTGGAAGGTTAGTGCAGAAAAACTGCCTTTGGTTCCTCTATCTGCGTGTCCATATCTGTATAAGGCTATTTCTGGGCTGGGGAAGTGACAATCTAGAACATGAAAACTGGACCAAACACAACTTAAAAATATCTTGACTTCTTTCATTCAACAGGTTTGGAGTTTGTATTAGAGAAGGCACTAAATTCTGTGCCTTTTCAGTATAACTGAAGTTTTTAGAGTTAAATTTTATAGACTGAAAAATAATAGCACATACCTTTTCTAGCCATACTGTAAGAAACTTGTTTAGTTAAAATGAAATCACCTCTGGGCCTAAACCATCTAGCTTACTTACTTTTGGCAAAGTAATATATTTGAATCCTTAGGGTTTTACTTTCTGCAGAATTATTACATATCTTTATGGGAGTAAGAAGACATGTCTTCAACTAAGCTATAGGAACCTTACAAACAGACTGCAGAGTGTGCGTTCAGGACACCGAGACAATGATGGGACTGTTTTTACGAAGTGTGGAGCACCTAGCAACTTCCACTCCCATGAAGTCCATCAATGCGCACTTCTAAGGCGTATTTTAAGTAGCCGCTTTGTAAACTTTGTTCTAGCTTTGTTCTATCTCAGATGAGTATTATCAAGTTGTGAACACTGGGAGGAATAGCAAAGACCTTTTAAAATAGAAAACAAAGAAAAGCTCCAAGACCTCGAAAACTGCAGAAATGTCTACTTAAAGGGAAACTGAGCCTGGGTGAATGAATGTTTGCTGCAGGGAAAGAATAATTTTTCCATTGTAGAGTAAAAACACACTGCAGGGTCCAAATGCATTTTTCATTTGGCTGGTATTATCTTGCAAATCATCCCATATTCACATCTGTTGATCGGGAGAGTCCTACTCACAGAAGCACTGCAGAATTGAGAGCAATGTCCATTTCATCAAATTAAAAAAAGAAAAAAAACTCTGTACTGAAGCACCCAGTTATGCTGTCAGTGTCTCGGTACAGTGTGTTCAGTTCTCCGCATTTGCCTTCTTTGGCCTCAGCCCTTTTTTGCTAATGCTCAACTCTGTGAAGTAACATGGAAGAAAGCATAATGGTTAATTTGCTGCTGTGGTGCAGCATAACTCTAATACATCAGAGAACAGCAAAGGAAACCAATTCTTATTGCAAGATGTTTCAAAAAGGCAAAGATTTGCACGGGGGTTTATAATACAATATAATAGCACTTAGTTGAATGGAGGCATTCTTGCAGGTTGCTGTACAAGCAAGGAGATCAAACGTATAAACCAAGGTTGCCCAATAAGAAATGGAGAATTAGTACAAGTTTTAAGACATCATTAGGATTTAAGTTGAACAACTAACAAAATATGGCTTATTTCACAATCTCTGAGTACTGTTTAATGTTCCCGATACCAAGTTATGATGCTAATATTATCACAGATAAAATTCAGTTTAGTGTATAATTTTATACTGAAGTGGGAAGGAAAAAAAAAACAAATGAAGAAACATAGTTAAAAATATATCCATTACTGTGATTTTATAGTGGCAGCTGCAATAGAAACTTGCACGGAGTGAAATCTTTTGCTCACAAAAAATAAATATTCAGAAGACATTTAAATGCTTTTTAAAATACTTACTGGGTTTAACTTTGAAAAACACCTACACTGGAAACATCTCTCAGTTTTCTTTGTCTTCTAATTCTCCTTGGAATATAATTGTTTAGCCTGGATTCTTATCTTAATAGATATGAGAGAAGGACAAATGTTATTGCTAAACAATTTCTTAAAATGCTCTTTGTATTTCAGATGAGAACTGACACTAAGCTTCTTGCATTAAACATCTTCCTCCTTCACATCTCTTGTGAAAGCTCTGCTCTTCCACCATGCCCACAAGAGTCTCTTACTCTTACATATATTGAATAAAGTTTGACCTTCCCTCACAGTACCTTAATATCAGTGAGCTTGTTTGAAGAAAAAGGTGCTAGTCTGTGTGAATGGGAATAAAAGAATCTCTTGGAGAATATTAAAGAAGAGACAGTAGAAAAAAATTGTTTGTATTATATATATATATATTTCCTTTACTGGGCCTTTCAGAGATTAAATGTACTCTGGTACTTAGCTACAGTAACTGAAATCTGAATAAGGCAAGTATATTCTCTGTTATTCTAAATGTACTTTAAGCTAATTGTTGATGGCGAGGAAAGTAGAGATGGTTATGATTCTATTCAGAGTCTGAGTAAATAAATGGAATGCAAAATAGGAAAATCAACTCAAGTGCAAGTCCACAGCGTATAGTTGACCTATATGATTACTTTTATATTGAGATGTTTTCGGCTGCCCCAGAATGCACACCACTGCACAGTCTTTGAACAGTTTCTGCTCTGCTTTTCCATTCAGTGTTGTATGACTCTTTTCTGGCATCATGAAAGCCCTGTATACTTTGAAGGCTGAACTTTCTCTCTGATCCATTTTATTTCTTTGCAGGCATGTTAATTTTGAAGTTTTCAAGTTTATTTAGGAAAATTTCTGTTGGATCTGTGATGATTTGATGAACTTATTCAGTCAGCCCTGCATGGTATTGCAAAGTCATACAAGCATATGATTTCAAGCGGTTTCGGATTAGTTCAAAACCAGCAGGAAGAATCAATTATACAACATCTTTGCTTCTTTTCACTATTTCCTCATTATTCCTTCAGTAATGAGAATGAAATGTTTCATCTTTGTGTTTCCATGCAAAAAGCTAATGAACCATAGTGGACAAGCATCCATTTTTAATACCCAGTGGTTAGGTTTGTCTTCAAGTTACCTCACTGCTTAGAAGAAGAGTTTCCTTCGTTCTGACTCTTAGAAAATCAAAGTGACTTAGTCTCTTCTGCTTCCAAATCAATTTTTCAGGAGCTGACTGAAATGACCTGGTTTTCAGAAGTGGTGAGCTCTCTCAAACTCCAGTGTGTGAGAGCCACAGGTGGTTAACAGCATTGAAAGCTCAAATCACATCTGCTAAAGACACTAAATATGGATTTTGAAACCTCACTGTAAGCAGGAAAGCTTTGACATTTCAAACTAATAATTCTGGGCAGATTTTTTATGCATTATTGATCTTTCTGGAAGTAGAGTTTTGCCCTTTGGAACAGGGAATGACATCTCTGGGAATTAAATGTGTTGTATAAGCACAATTAATTAGACTACATATTGCCACTTAATTCTCCATTTTTTTTTTAACCCAGTAGTAGTGAGACCGGCTGTTACAGAACTGTCCAAAACTGTATTATTGAACTCTCTGAGCCTTTAAAACAGAGGCTGCATATGAACTGCCTGCTGGGACCGTCCCTAACCCCTGCTAACTCCCCAAACTTTCCCAGAGAGTGTCAAAGCCATCTGACATGGCCGAAACTGCACTGGGATAATTTAATAGAGCGAATTTACAATGCAGACAATTCATTTCCTCTACTTGGGAGTCTTCCTTGGAACTGTTTAACTTACAGGTATAGACACAGCTGTAATGTCCCGACATGTCATCAGTGACTTACTTTATTGATGCAATTTGTGCCATAATTGCATGTAAGTCTTTGAAAGAGGTTGTCCACCTACGTGGTGAGACACTAAGTCCACACCACAGGGTGCTTTACAGCTGGGGAACTGAGATGTAGGAGAAATAAAGCACAGACTCTTCCCCACCGCTACTTTAAGCATTAACCGAGGAAGCAATTTTCGTAGTTTGCCTCTATATTAGATATGGCTATATGGATATTGGGAGAGTTTATGCATGCAGAGATAGAGGGGTTTGTGGAGGGAGGCTGCAGTCCACCCAGGTCATGGCTGTGCTACACCCTGAGTTTCTACGTTGATGGGAAGGGACATACCACACAGGCTGCCAGCTTAGCCATTACAGCGGCATCACTGCTGCTGGGAGACTGCACCTAGGCTGAAATAACTTGCAAAAAGTTACATGTTAAGTCAACGACAAGCCTGGAACTAACTGAAAGATGTTTTTTCTGCCCTAGGCAAGAGATAAGATTGGTCATACAGTGTTGTTGCACAGACGATGCAGAGACAGATTTAAATGGTTGAAATTTTATTCATGGAGTCTGTAGGTGATAGGCACACATCTACTCTAAAATGACCTTTGAGGAAAATGGAAAGGTGAGAGAGCAAAAAGAAAGTGCAAATTTTCACCCATGGCTGGCCATGAAGAGGTGCAACAGAGTCTTCAATGCAAGCATCTTCTTCTGGGGATCCTCTCCACGTGATGTTAATGATGATGATAATTTTCCGCCATGTTTTTCCATAGTAACCATATAGCTTTCATCTTGACCTGTTCAAACTCCTTTCTGGACACTCCTGATTAAAACACTATTTGCTGTGAATGGAACACAAGTGTTTCACAATGAGCTTGGATATATATTATTAGATGATTCTAACTGGAGATTTAAATCACTGTTATCTACTATGTTATTGACTAACTTGTTTTTCCTCTGGTGTAAACTAAAAGCTATAAAAGAAAGGATGGGCAAGAGCAGGAGGAAGGAAGGAGTCATGCTTGCTCTGGTGGCAATTTCTTCCCATAAGAAATCAGACATAAGAATAATATCAGGGTTTGCAGGTGCGATGCCATGAGAATAACAGCATGAGACCAACAGCGTGAGAACAGGGAAAAACACTGTGGCAGCAGCTTTGGTGAAAGGTAACAGACCTGCAAGGTAGACTACAGAACTGCAAGGGAAAGGACCTTAGCACTACCCAGGCGAAGGCACTCTGCAACAGCTTCTTGTCTGCCCTTCTCTCTCCAAGCCATCTATCTTCTTACCTCCTCCAACACTTCTGCAAGGAGCAGGTAAGAGCTACCAAAGTTTCCCTGAGTGGGCTCAGGTGACCCTAACCACAGGCACAATAGTTCCATGTTCTGGAGGTATGCATCATCAAGGAATAATTGTCTTCTATGTTATTAAGAAATTTTCTTAGACCGCTTTATTAGATTTCATACATCTGTCTTCAAGATTTTATGCATCTGTCTTCATTTAGATTTATTAGATGTTATGCATTTCTTGTGTTCACAATCACACAAAAGCACTGAGTCCATTTTTGTAAGAGAAGGTTTGTAACAGCAGGCTTATTCTCTGGCCAATTACTCCACGTTTAAAAGTCTGTTCCTGATAAGTCTGTGATTTCCCCCACATTCACTTCTTTTACACCATCTGAGGATATAGCCCTCTGGCTACAAGCACTAGCTAACTGCAGTTCCAAGCCATAAAATTCATTACAATATTAACTTGGCATGTGTTTCGTACAGTAACAATTTTCCAGGACAGTAAACTTTTCCAGGATAGTAAATTCACAATATTTCCCTGGTTGCAGTTATATATTTCAGTCCACTGCCAGATGCTGCAGATTTTCCTGAGTCTGGCAAAGTTCCATATGATTTCACAAAATTGTTGTTGGTATGTATCATTTCTTTACTTAGAATCCACTTTGGGATATTTATTATTATAGGTCAAAGATGCCAAGTTCAGTGGAAAGAAAGCTGCAAATAGAGCCTTGAGGGTGCCCCTTTTTTACATTTTGCAAGTGAGGCTCCAGCTGGTACCGTGACCCCTTTATGGGACTCAGGATAAGCCTAGAAGCAAGAGGCTGGGAGGAGAGCAAAGCAGCGTCAAAAGCAGCGTGGCCAGCAGGTCAAGGGAGGTGATTCTGCCCGTCTACTCTGCTCTCGTGAGACACCACCTGGAGTACTGCATCCAGCTCTGGAGCCCCCAACATAAGAAAGACATGGCTCTGTTGGAGCGGGTCCAGAGGAGGGCCACAAAGATGATCAGAGGGCTGGAGCACCTCTCCTATGAGGACAGATTGAGAAGGTTGGGGTTATTCATCCTGGAGAAGAGGAGGCTCCGGGCCTACAAGAAATCTGGAGAGGGACTTTTTACAAGGACATGTAGGGGTAGGACAAGGGGTAATGGCTTCAAACTGGAATAGGGGAGATTTAGATCAGATCTCAGGAAGAAATTTTCACTGTGGGGGTGGTGAGACACTGGAACAGGTTGTCCAGGGAAGTTGTGGAGGCCCCATCCCTGGAAGTGTTCAAGGCCGGGTTGGATGAGGCTTTGAGCAATCTGGTCTGGTGGGAGGTGTCCTTATCCATGACAAGGGGTTTGAAACCAGATGATCTTTAAGGTCTCTTCCAACCTAAACCACTCTATGATTCGATGATTCAAAGCAACAGAGAGATGGCACCAGTCACTTGGACAAGCACAGAGACCTAAAAAGTCTAACCACAGCTGAATTTGAATGCATTCAGCCTGAGAAGTATTGTTTTGGTGTTTGTGAGGAGCTATTGCCTTCTTTGATTCAGTCTTTAGTGCTCAGGCTAATCTTCAGGAGTCCCAGACTTTACAGGTAACAGAGAAAGTCTGGAGGAAGGAGGACTTTCCCTTGGTTGAGGAAGATAAAGTTAGAAATCAGTTAAGTAAACTGGATATCCACAAGTCCATGGGTCCTGATGGGATGCACCTGCGAGTGCTGAGGGAGCTGGCAGAAGTCATTGCTGGGCTGCTCTCCATCATCTTTGAAAGGTCCTGGAGAACAGGCGAGGTGCCTGAAGACTGGAGGGAAGCCAATGTCACTCCAGTCTTCAAAAAGAGCAAGAAGGAAGACCCGGGAAACTACAGGCCGGTCAACCTCACCTCCATCCCTGGAAAGATGATGGAACAGCTCGTTCTGGGCGTCATCTCAAAGCATCTGGAGGAAAAGAAGGTTATCAGAAGTAGCCAACATGGATTCACCAAGGGGAAGTCATGTCTGACTAATCTGATAGCCTTCTATGATGGTGTGACTGGACGGATAGATGAGGGGAGGTCAGTGGATGTTGTCTGCCTTGACTTCAGCAAGGCTTTCGGCACTGTCTCCCACAGCATCCTCATAGGCAAGATTAGGAAGTGTGGGTTGGATGAATGGACAGTGAGGTGGATTGAAAACTGGTGGGCAGATAGAGCTCAGAGGGGGGTGATTAGTGGCACAGAGTCTAGTTGGAGGTCTGCGACAAGTGGTGTTCCCCAGGGGTCAGTACTGGGTCCAGTCCTGTTCAANACAGGGAACTGCTGGTGGGGATACAGCAGAGGGCTACAAAGATGATTAGGGGGCTGGAACATCTTTCTTATGAGGAAAGGCTGAGGGAGTTGGGTCTTTTTAGTCTGGAGAAGAGAAGGCTGAGGGGGGATCTCATCGATGCATATATATATTTAAAGGGAGGGTGCCAGGAGGATGGCACCAGTCTTTTTCAGTGGTGCCTAGTGATAGGACAAGGGGAAATAGGCACGAACTTGACCATAGGAAGTTCCATGTAAACATGAGGAGGAACTTCTTTCCTTTGAAGGTGGCAGAGCACTGGAACGGGCTGCTCAGAGAGGTGGTGGAGTCTCTAACTTTGGAGACATTCCAAACCCACCTGGATGTCATCCTGTGCAACCTGCTGTAGGTGTCCCTGCTGTGGCAGGGGGGTTGGACTAGATGATCTCCAGAGGTCCCTTCCAACCCTGACGATTCTGTTATGGTAGACGTATGCTGGGTGGGGGTTGATAAATAATGCTGGATACATCAAATACTGAGAAGCTGATAGCAGTTGAAGGAAGTCTGTAATTCATTTGAACTAAGCTGGACTTCATCATAACTACAGATACACTAATTAGTCCCCAACAGCAGGAATGTATTTGTCAGGCACTTGATCTGGATGACAGTTGGTGTACATGTTGAAAGGGGAGAGGAGGAGAAAAATGTGTGTGTATATACACATATGTACATCCACCCATCCATACACAAATTATGACCATGTAACAAATATATAACCCCATGTATTAGAACACAAAGTGTGCAGAAAGAATGTGGGGGGGTGTAAATTTGGCCAAGGGTCTTGTGCCCCACTAGCTGTTGTTGAACAGTGTTGTGCTGCTTTGCTTGTTGCCAGCCTGCCTGAACCAAGGAAACATGAACGATCATTTTGGTGCCAAACTTAGTTCTTAGCAAAACAGAGCAATGATCATTTCTGGAGAAACCAAACTCTGAAGAAAAGCCATTAAATCACCATGGGTCACACGACCTCCTTCTGAACTCAGTTATTATTCTCTGACAGTGATCAAATGGGGAAAATATAATCAGAGGAACATAGTGTAAAATTTATTGTTCTAACTTCTGGGAATCTTTATTAGTGCAAGATCATCTCTCTGTCTTTATTTCTCTCTCCTTAAAATTTGAGTGAACTTCTGTAAGTCACATGTAGGGATTCTCATGGTGTTCTACATCTTGTGATGTAGAATCAGGGAGGCACAGACATGGCTCCTATTCCATGGTTATATAAATGGTGGATAAAAAGAGAAGATATCTACAGCAAGTGTTGTCCTGGTTGTAGGCAGGTACATGTAGAAAGTATGACGATGAACTTCTCAGACCAAGTGAGTCAATAATGAACTCCATCAGTAGTTTTCAATTCTTCAGCATCTAAATATTTCACATTGAACACAAGATGATGCCAACTTCAGGGACAGTTAGGAAGCAGAGTTTGTTTTCAAACAGGTCTTCTGTATTGCTATTTTGACATTTTCTTTGGTTTCTTGTTGAGCAAGGGTACTTTAACGACTCATTCTCTTATCCTTGCCGAGGATTACAAGAAGTAACAGCTTTTTGCCATTTTCCTGCCTCCAGTCCACCTGAGACACTCTCAGGCTCTAAATATGATAAGATCAATCTTGATTAGATTCCTACAGATATGTGTATTGAGGCAAGCTGTATTTCATCCTGCACTCAGGTCCTGCATCTCACTTCTGAGAATATTTATTATTAATGTCATTGCCGCTTATCATCTCTTCTGTTATGAAGACAGCAAAGCTAGGTAGTATTTAACTTTGAAAAGTCTATTTCAAGTTGTACCACCAATTCAAAAGTTTTATTTACTACAAAAATCAACTTAGTACACAACAGATTAGATCAACCAAGCTCAGCTGTTGGTAGATTTGTTTGGATTTTTTTTATCTGATACCTAGACTATTGTAGACTCTTGCAGGAAGCATTCACTCTCAAAATCTATTTGTGAATGTTTGAAAAAGCAGATTTTATTCTTTTACATTTCACATTGTATCACTTTGCAAATCACTTTAAGGACAGAGTATGAACAAATTGTGAATGCAATACTATGAAAAATAGTTGCTTAGGGAACAAAATTTGTTAACAGACAACTCCCAGTCTAACAGATTATGCTACTCTGATATGCAGAAACTGAATTTTAATTCTGACTCTTGAGAAATTGCATTAAAAATTAATGGTAAGTCTATATTAACCACTAGAGCAGTTAGATATGGATGAGCTTCTTTTCACTGCTCAGTGTTTTTCCAGGGACTTTGAAGGGTTTTTCCAAAAAGAAATCACGATCTGCTTTGAGCTGGAATTGACTCTAGGAAGTCTTAGAAGAGGACTCAAAGAAAGGAAAGCACACAACCAGAAAATGGCCAAGCTCAAGTGAAGCCAGTCAATGTGTGCTGATTTGTACCATCGAGGGATCTGACCTGCTGCTTTTCAGGCTCAGACTTAAGTTCAACGTTGCTACGTATCACCTAAACTGTGATAAGAGCTTACAAGTGAGCACTTTACATGAGAAAATGAGTTCACTGCAGTCCAATTTCATGCAGATTAGATTAAATGGTAATGGCAACAACACAGAAAGCATCTATGGATAGCTACTGTGGTTCAGCTTGTTACATTCGTCTAACTTCTTAACTACTGTAGCAGTAATTAAGCAGAGACTTTAATTCAAACAATTTGGGGCCGTGAGATGAGCCTTAACTGTGGGTCAGATCCTCCAATTTGACAAAGCTGTAGCTAGCAGTTGGTCAGAAAAAAATAAAGTCTCCTTCATCCACCTGAAGTTGCTTTTGGTCCGCAGTACAGCTTAGGGAAGTTTACCTGATCCCCCACAGCTCCAAGGCACTATTTTGTAGTGAGGCGTCACTGAAGCGTTTTGTAATTCAAGCATGTCCCTGCCTGTTCCTGATGTACTGAACCCCTGGGGTTGGAAAGGAGGGCATCTCCTGCTGTGCTGCCTCTACACCATTTTGACATTCCCTCTGAACAGACAATCCCAGCTCTGACTGCTGCATATCAAGTAGCGTCTATATTTACTGTGTGGGAAATATCTTCATAAAGAGTGAAAATCCTCTCCTGTTACAATGTTCTAATACTTAAATTGTTCTGGCTGCTATATCCTGAGGCTAAGGAAAGGTATTTTCTGCTCTCTCTCAGAAGTAGCTGTCTCAAGAGAGAGGTGGATGTTTTCTGCTCAGTATTTTAATTGGAGGGCCAAGCATGTCTTCAGAAGGACAAGTCACTGATGCCCTCGGGGCAGCCCTGATGAGTATAATGCATTTTCTCATAACTGGAGGCTAAGTAGGCATTTTCATATATATCATCTGCTGGTATAATTAATAGATGACTACATTTATATATCAGAGCTGAGTGATGATGATAAAAAAATTGCTTAGTGTTCAACATGTCAACATATTAAATAAGACTGGGATACCTTGAGCCCCAAATGACTGTAATAAATATTCCCAACTTTTCCCTAGTTCCCCTTCTAGCTGTCACACTCTCCTTTGTTCTGATTAATAGAATCAACCTTCTAAAGTTAAAGATAAGAAATAATTTAGAATGACAAAGTAGGATACCTGTAGTGAATGCATATTCTGTTCAATACACAGGAAGAGAGTAATGTAAGAGACTTCAGAGTGGCTTTCAGCAGGGTTTTAAGAGTGTAAACAGAAAATTTTGTGAAAGACGTTCTCCCCCATCTCATCTCTGCTCCCACTCTGATGGATATGCACTTGTATCTTGTTCACCATATTTATCTCTTTTGTCTTTTACACTCATTCTACACAGGTAAGAGCTTTCATAGATGTTAGGCTGGCAAAACCTATACCCCAGAGGTCTTTTATATTGTCTTGTTTCCCATCTTTCCTTAGTTTCTCTGGCATCTTTAATCATGCTGCCAATATGCTGCAAAAGATGTGCATTCTTTTGCTTTAGCACAAAAAGGAAGTGGATTCCCTTGGGGTCATAGAAGGGTTGTTCACTGTAGACCAAATTCTGTTAGCAGATCTTCAGGCATCATACAGCTCTCTAAAATTAATGACCACAGCTGGCAGTAGCTGCTCTTTCCATCTTGGACAAGAAAAGTTACATTCCATAAACCTGTGTGTACAGGCTGACAGTAGACTCGGTAAATCCATGAAACTCTGGATTGTTTCCCCAGTTCACATCATGTCCTAATGTCCTCTGCAGCTATGCCAAGGGGTTTATAGGAAAATCCCCCTGCACCATCATTTCACCCGTGGTCTATGTTACTAATAAGATGTGTTGCCATTAGTTTATGGTATAATCTAGGCCATATAAATTGGCCTATATATCCTGTAAGTTCCTGTACCCGGTAAATGACTTTTCGGAACACTTCTGAGGAGTTATGCAGTGGATCAACAAAAGACTTGAGTATGAAGCCACCTGCACCCAACCAACAGGAGAATGTCAGGACATTAATTGTGTAGAACGTGGACTGTATTAACATCCCCAGACATTTCCAGCAACAGATAGTATGAAGATCTTTAGACACTGACCATTAACTTACAATTGTTACCTCGGTGGAGGTGAGATTCTGTATGTTCAATAGTGAGGTTATCTACAGTGCTTGTGAGGAATCTGCCATTACTTCAGTAAAGGAGCAGCTGAAGGAATTAGGATTGTTTAGTCTGGAGAAGAGAAGGTTGAGGGAGACCTTATTGCTCTCTACAACTACCTGAAAGGAGGTTGTAGTGAGATGGGAGCTGGTCTCGTCTCCCAAGTAACTAGCGATAGGACAAGAGGAAACGGGTTCAAGTTGTGCCAGGGGGAGTTTAGGCTGGACATTAGGAAAAAAATTTTCACTGAAAGAGTTATCAAGCATTGGAACAGGCTGCCCAGGGAGGTGGTTGAGTCACCATCCCTAGAAGTGTTTAAAACTCATGTAGATGTGGTGCTTAGAGACATGGTTTAGTGGCAGACCTGGTAGAGTAGGGTAACGGTTGAACTAGATGATCTTAAAGGTCTTTTCCAACCTAAACCATTCTATGATTCTATGATTTTTGGGGTGGGCTTAAGGCAATTTCCATCTCTCCTAGTGTCAGATGTTATAGTGTAGGCATGAGTACAGTTTAAGTTTCAGAGTTTTAATCCTTAGGTAGATATCAAGGTTTGGAATAACCTGTTTTTCAGATTGCAGAGAAGGTGTATATGACAGTCTCAGGTACACAAATCTACTTTGCAGACACAACTGGGTGAGAAGAGACTTACCTTCTTTACTTATAGACATGCTGAATATGAGAAAACACATAATAATAGAAGGCTGATTTGAAAGGAAGCGTTGCCTATTGGTGAATCATGCAAAGGAAGAGGACTGAGGGTACTGCCGCTTTCATGGGTTGGTTAAAGTGTTGATAACGTTGGCCCAGAGGGATATGCTTGTGAGAACTCAGGGAGTATTATTGGCACTTACTGTTTCTCAGACTGCCTGTTTTTTAAAGCCAAGCAAAAGGGAAAGTGCTGGTGGTAGAAAGGTAGAATTGACCAAGAGAATAACACTATCATTAGTCAGAAAAGCTGTCAAAATAGTCGTGTCTGGGGTCTCATTCTTAATAATTAAATACCTAAAAGTTTGTTTGCACAGTACCTTGACATGTTTTAAGAAAACAAAATCCTTAACTGTATGGGAATGTAGGACTTTCTGTACCTGTAGTCACTAGGGACACAACAGAGACATGGGAAATCTCACACAGTGGCTAGTGCCAGGCTAGACCCAGGGATGAGGATGGCAGCCAGGTATTGTAAGAAGGACAGGCCAGGGCTAGCAGCTAGAAAAATCGATGCTGCTTTTAAGCTGGTGATGTGGGAAAGACCAGTGGTCAAAGTTTGGGCAGTCAGGACACCATGGAAGACAGGAGGGGACAGTGGGTCCAGGCCAAAGGCAGATGCTCTCTGTTAAAAAGTAGATCTTGGATATTGAACAATCAAACTGGAATGAAGACCAGGGGCTCCAGCACCAGGAGTCAGGGGAAGCAGTTGTGGTTAAGTGGACAGAAGACAACTACAAGGGTAAGACACATGCCAAATGCCATGTCTAGCAGTAGAAAGCAACTGGCTTACGTAGCTCTCTTGGCTGGGCTACGAGTTTGAGTGAGGCTCTGATCCCCCCTGCAAAGCTCAGTTTCCCAGGGCATGACAGTGACACTGCTAAAAAGCAACAAGAAAGACTCTCACCAAAGTTGCAAAGATCATTCATAAAAATGCACGTGAGCGCTGATGCCTGAAAACCAGATCACCTTATTCGTGTTTTCAAGTGCCTGTGAGAGCAAGGCACTCAGCCACCCCTTTGGAGAGTGAATGCAGTCCACAGCTTTTCAAAATTGTATCTTTGTAACAGCATTCATTATGAATGTACAGTGTGTTATTCTACCGTTTGAAGTAATCATTGTGGATCTCAGAACAAAGCAATGTGTGACCTTCATGGTGCAGTGAGACCAGCTACAAATACCTTGTAGAGCAAGAGAGGTAAGACAGTGCTGAATGATTTGATACTTATAAGGAATTGGTCCTAAATCTTTGGGAAAAGCACAAAGAATAATCTGGTTTTTTTCAGCCAGTTTTTCTCCATTGGGAATATATTAGAGCAGATTATGAAGTATTGGAATGGATTCGTTCTTGGAGCGCAATGGTTCTTTGAACATTGATCCCACTGCTGCAAATGAGGATTAAGACTGTGTGAACATGTTACCAGAAGAAAAATCTTGTGGAATTATTCCTTTTTTTCTTAAGCTATGCTCAATTCCAAGCAGCAGAGATATCATACTTGTTATTAATGATCCACAAGTGAAATGCAGTAAATGACCATGTGTGAGCCTTGTCCTAATCCAAGTCACATCAACAGCCTTTAAAAGGACATAATTATGGGAAATGAGGAATTTGTTGGACAAATCTGTAACCTGTGTGTAAAAGGAATGTGTGGTGCCACTTGTCCTGGCCTTCATCATATCCACGTATGTGTGCTCTTGTCTCTGGTTTCTGCAAAGCCTTTCCTTCCTGTGTTCATCCAACTACACCTCATAGGTCTAGTTCTATCAGCAATGGGTTGTCTTCAAGAATGGAAAGCATGGTCTGAAGCAATGGTTTTAGCTGGCATCTCAACAGATTGGGAACAAGTTGGTGGTTAATAAGCTAGGCTGATGATTTGTATTATGAGGAGATAAGGAGATTTTTTTTTTTTTTTTTTTAAGACCTAAGTGACCTAAATCTCTAATTTCTTTCTTTTAAGGTACCACACTAGTCTGGCAGGATGGCGGTAACATTGCTCACAATCACATATTCCAGTTATGCACATTGTTTAATTTGCCTGTGTAAATTCACTAATTTTAAGAACGGTCTGAAAAACTAACGCTGATATTCACAGTGTCTATCAGTTTGCCTTCTTGGAAGAAGAATCCCTTAGGAAAAACAATGTACAGCCTAGTCCTTTTTCAACCAGCATTTCCACTGATTTCAATATAACCCTACCATCACTGTAAAGTCTTGGGAGAGACAGACTGGGAATTAAATCCAGCAGCTTTGCCATCTAAAAACAGACTGGGCCAAATTCATTATAATTCTTTTTCTGAGGAAGCATGATAATGTTTTACAAAAGTGAAATAAACTCACAGGAGTTTCCTGGCTCACAGTAAGTATTAAATTACAGCTTGATGTTTTCACATGATACTAATTTACAGGCCTTATCTTGTAAGTTGCTGAATATCCTCAGTACCAGTTAAAGGCAGCGGTAATGGATGTAAAAGCTGGTCAGCACTGAAAGGAATGGGACCCCTGCTTGCCGATATTTTCAAGTCAAACTGTCTTCAAGCTTGTACCATGACCAAGAACTGCCCTTGAAGAGACACACCTGAATCATCTCCTGTGCTATCTCTTTCTTTTCCACAGCAATCTTATTTAGCCATGACTCGTTTCTTGAAGCCATATCCCTCAAGTAGAGCTAAAGGACAAACCATCTGAAGAACCACATAAATAATAAATCCTATGTTTAAATGTCAACCCTAAACAAATGTCTTAAAAGAAATATCATTTAACTTGTCCTTATATTATAAGGAATAATATAATTTTGCAGAAAACCAGCCTATTTTGACGTTTGTTTATACTTCACGTTAACGTCAAGCAAGCAGATCTCCAGGAGTGATGTTGAACTTTCTGTTCTCCCAGTTGGTTACAGCTGGGTATTTGAAACATGTGCCACTTCTCATGAAAACCAGTGGCCTCTGTGAGTTTTAAAACTTGCCCCCCACCACTTCTGATGCTAAAAGAGTTATTACATTTTAAACTTCATCATCACAATTACCATCTATATTTCAATTTTCTGAATATAATTCTCTTCATTTCTCCTGTTTCTTGAGACTCTTGCTTCACACTGCATTCTGCATTATACCATCCACTGATTGATTTATGGATGTTTCTCTCCAGAGTAAAAAGCCAATTTGCCTTTTTTATGGACAAAATGTTTATACCCTGGTGTTAGATTTAAAAACCCTCTCATCCATACTGATCTAATAAGTATTTCTGGCTTGTGGAAACTAAGGATGCTTGCAGTAAATACTGTTCTGACAGGGGCATCCCCTAGAGGGTCCATAAACTTTCACTGGCTACATTCCCTTCTTATTTAAAGTAAGAGAAAATAATAGGCAATAAAACCAAGAAAGAGGAACATCCATACCCCATCAGAGGGCATCTCTTGATGAAACACAAAGTCAAGGAATGGAGCTCTGTTTTAAAGTGGAATAATCCAGGTCAAACCTTCGGTGTATCACAGACATTTCTCTGCTGTACAGCCAGCCTGCACATCTTCATTTTGATCCCCAAAATGTTGTAGTTTGCGTTCCTTCCCCCCTTACTTCATGACCAGGAGGTGCCTGGCATCACTATTTCTCTCTCAGTCCCAAAGGGCTGTCCCAGCTTCTTAACTTGGGCTGCAGATGTCCTCAGAGACCCTCCCACCAAACCTATTCTGTGTTTATTTCTGGAGTCTTGATACCTCACCCACATCCTGAATGCTTGTAGGCATCTTTCCCACATTTGCTGCATTCCTCTCTGTTCGTCTTATTTCTTTCTCTTCCTCAACAACGTTATTATTTTTTTCTTTTCCCACAAAATCTTAGGAATAACCCAGGAGTTCAGTCGCACGTGTCTTTGTTCCCGGCTTGTCTTCTGCCCGTGAGGCCCATTCCTACCCAGCCAGCATCCCTACTTCATCTTCTGGCCCAGCCTTTTGAGCATTGGATTCACTCTTGTAGGAGCTGACCCACGGGCAGGAACCAGATATATCTGGGGCTTCCTGCTTATTTGATGTAGAAAATCATTAATAGCATTTCCTGCCGGCTGAATAACCCCCAGGCTGAAGAAGGACTGGTTGGAGAAGAGTGGTGAGCATCTGGTTTACTCTGGGGTAGGATATAGCTGCGGTTTTTGTCTCTCCAGTGGTTCCCTCAGGGATGGGAACGGGAGGCACAGCATCAGTCTCTGCACACTCCCATCCCTTGGGTGGCTGATGACTGGGGAATGGGTTATTTTGTTTCTTGAGTAACTTCACCAATTATGATAGAAGAGCATCAGAGTTATTCTGTTGGCAGGTTGTGTTTGTTAGCTCCTGTGAGGTGCCAAATACTTAAAGTGGCTTTCCAGGACAAAAGCAGCCATGAGGTGGCACAGAGGAAAGCCAGCAGGGAATCAAAGTTCTCTATATGTCTTAGTGAAGATGTCTCTCAGTCCTTCACTTATGCAAGAAGAAGGAAGCTGGGCCTTTTTTCTTCCTGTTTTAGCACTAATTGTTGGGCTTCAGTTGCCTAATGTGGCCATTTTAAATGCTCTGTGCGGTTCCTGGTGACTGAGACCATCCTTGGAGACATGAAGCGAATGGAGGCAGATCCCTGTGCCGTATAAACCCACATAGCTTTCCTGGCTTCTCTAGAAGTATGTTGGCCAAGCCCATTAAGCCACTCAGAGAAGAGAATCTGTTACCATGAGGTCCCTGCAAATTGCCTTTCCTATCTCAAAGTGGTTATAAAATTTGAGGACCGGATTAGAGAGTGTGAGAGTGCTTTTGCTCTACAAACACCCTTAGGGAATAAAAGAATTGAGATGGGTAATGAAGTATTCACTGAATTTGCTGTTTGCTCCATCCTGCTAGTTATCTGTTCCGCTGAGGGCCTGTGTGTATATGAGACTTTCCTGGTATCTTTATATGTTTTTTGGTGGTCACATGCCTGGAAGAGATGGTGGCAGCCTCTTTAACCTTTGGTGTTGTTGTGGAACTTGTAGCAGTGGGGGTCTGTACCTGAGTCTGGGACACAGGAGGGTATAAAAGTCCATGTTATTTAACACTCAATTATCCGTTTGCTTTCTGTCATATCTGAAATTATCTTTTTTTTTTTTTGAGGATTTTAGCATGTATTCATCTCCCTGTGACTCACTTGCTGTACTCGGATTAATAAAACGAGGAAAAAAAAATACGTGCCCTATTGTTCACAATCGTGCAATGACTAGTCGCTGCAAAACACACCTTGACCGTCGTAAGGTCCTTGTGGAATTTTACCATTAAGGTGGGAAACAAAAGAAGATGAAAACAAGCCAACCTTGTGTTAAAGACTTCTGTGACTGAGCAGAAATACATGTATTTTTTCTGTTTTGGGTAGCTGAAAATCATTGCTTTTGCTGACAACATAATGCTCACCATCTTTATTAGCTAACCTATGAAGAATTCAGTATGCAGAGAAATTCTTTCAGGGGTTGTACTTGACTGGGAGCTGCCAGAGCCTTTTCCCTCTGACTTCCACTCCAGTCAAGTGGGAATTAGTTTTAAGAGCTGAACTGACTCCTTTGCCCCAGAGTGCTGCCGGTCTGGGACACAAAGCTTTGGGCATTGCTGCACCAGGCAATGAGTTGATTAAGCAAACGAGTGATGGTTTGTCACAGGCATCTGAAGTCTTTTCCAGAGCTGAGAATAAAAAGGGTGTTTGAACTGACTGAGAGGTGAGAATTTTCATTTGGGTATGGGACTATTCAATTTCTTCCTTTTCCTGAGAGGTTTTAATGTGCATCTCTCAGTTCAATGCTTTATGGCTGCACTAATCAAGCACTATATTGGGAACATTTGGTAACTCTCTGTCCTTTCGGTCTCTGGAAAGGCTTTCCCCAAGGACCTTAATTTGATGCGGCTTCTTGTACAGACATATACAAATCATTTATTGTATTTGTATATACAGCTCCAGAAATTGTCCTGCTGATCTGTAGCAGAGGTAAAGCCACTGTCTGCACTATTTTCTTTATCAGTGGAAGGGCAGATATGGGTTGTTCAAACCTCAACTGGAAACTGTAATAACATTTGCCAATTAAATGAAAAAACATTTTTGGTGATGGATGTACTTGATGACTGATTAGGGCCTCCCTCTACCTCCAGCACGTAGCTTTTATCACAGGCAACAAAATGTACTTACATCTCTTACCTGTTGAAAACCTAGAAGGTTATATATACTGAGCAATCTTATGAATTACATCACTGAACTTCAAGCGACCGAATGCAGCATTTGAGTCAGAAGGCTAATCTCCCCAGACTCCTCGTATACTCAATGGAGAGAGAAAAGATCCTCCAACGGGCAATTCAAGCATGTAAGTCATGTTCCTTCTGCAAATTGTCCTCGGGAGGAATTTCTTCCCTTCTGCTATTTAGTGGAGTCCTGGGGCTGTCTGTCACCACAGCAGACAGCTTTGTGGGCAGCTTGAAGACAGGCTGGAAACAAGCCTTCTGCAAGGGCTGGGGTAGCATCAAATGGCGGTTTTGAGGACGTGTCAGGAGTGCAGTGCAGCCCTTTCCTTAGGAAATTAGTCACATGAGGAACTCGGAATTCCGGCACGCTGAAGAAAAGTTTTGGACTGCAGGGCAAACGTGTTCTCTGCTGAAATCCCAGCACAAACCATCCTGTTAGCTGATTTCTGGGTCAGTTGCAGAAACTTGTTTGTAGGGCCAGTGTGGATGCAGATGAAGTAGTGCAGGAACAACCGCTCGCTGTTCAGGAAAGCTAAAACAAAGGCACGTGTCCCTAACAGATTGCTCTCATTTCTTTCCTCTCAACAACGTATATCTTCCTTTAAGTATCTTGGCCAGGAGGAGTCCTTTGGAGGGGTGGTTCTGCCATCCCTTAGGGAGCTCCTGAGCTTGAACACGTTTCTGAGGGTCATGGAATGAGCCCGGCAAGAGGATCACAGAGTGGAGCTTGTGTAGATGTTGCAAGATCACAGTCAAATATGGAGCAACCAGGACACAGAATCAATCACAGGAAATTTCTTGGTACCAAAGGAGACTGTGTAGAGTTTGCTGCCAGAGTCACTTGACTGGCTGCAACCAAGTGTAGGAGGAGGCCACCCACCTGTGAGGGCACAGTATATATACCACTACCTCCACAGTGGCGGGGAGTGGTATGTATACTTTTTCTTCTATTCCTTTCCCCAGATACTTTGATTTTATTTTTTTTTTTAATTTGAAATTCTATTTTTCTCATTTTTGTTACTTTTTTAAATATAAAACATTTGGGCATTCTGGAGTTGCATACTATAACAAAAAAGTCTTGGTTACTCAAAGCTCCGTCTGACACGGCTATTAATTGTCAAAGGTGCAAACCAGCTCAGGGAGGGAGTGAATATCAGAGCTCTGTTCATCCAGACACCACGCTACTTTATAAAAGACTAGTCTACCAAGTACAATATCTATAAAAATAATTAACACTTTACAATATTTCTGACTCTTCAAAATTTGATTACATCTTGATATAAGGATGACTTTAATTTGCAAGTTTTCACTTACATCTGAAGTGTTACTACAACCCATTTGGACAGATGGTCAGTACTTGCAAAAGAAAACTAGAGCTAACACAAGGATGAGTATCATCTCCTACCTGTATTTCATACTGGAACTGGCTTTTTCTCCTCATCTCTAAAACAGCACCTACAAATTGTTGTTTGGATTCTGAAATTTCATAAATAAGCCTTAAAGGAAAAATAAGGTCCTCATAGGTAGGAACTGAAAGAAGTAGGACAAGAAGCAAAAAGAAACAACTGTGCTACAGATTTATTCATTGGTTTATCCAGAAAAGAATCCCTCACTCTGATGTGTTTGGGACTCATCTAGAAACAGCATTTGGAGAGCAGAAGAAAGACATTCACTTTTTTTTTTTTTTT
>VYXH01010600.1:240911-255149 GCA_013397275.1 Burhinus bistriatus
GAAAAAGGGCCATCTTATGTTTTTAAGGGTTTCTATTATTTTTTCCCCCCTGAAACACTAGAATTGTAGTTGCCATTCTCAGGAACTGAGATGTGGAGAGCTCATCCCTACTGAAGTCATTGATTGCTATGGATTTTAATAGAGAAGAGTCAGATCTGAAGCAATTTACCCCTGAGTTTGCAGGAATATGAGCCAGAGCCAGGAACAGAACTGTTTCCTTAGACTGTGTCTGTAAAAATGTGATTAAAGTACTGGCAGGCAGTGGTTTAATTGTTAACACAGTTCCTGGCATGGTTCGGACCCATGAAAAAATGTGGGATAGCTGGGGTCAGGGACTGTTCTCCAGAAAGCAGCATGGACACAGCCAGCATGTTTTGGAGTGGAATAGAGTTTTTCTGTGTGGCCTAAGTTGAGCTATTTGTGCTCAGCCCTAGTGAATGATGAACTCTGGAATGCTAAACCGTTCTTCTTTCCATTCAGCTCAGGTAGTGATATACCTTATTTGAAATTCTTGAGCAGGAGCAGTATGTGCAACAAAAAGTTAAGAAAATATATCATTAATATTGTTCCATTTTCAGTGCCATGGTGCACCAGTTATCAGTGTTTTACTCATGTTTTCCTTTTATTGGCTTTGCTCTCTATTTTTTTCTTCTGTGGTTTTTCCTCTCTGTACAGGTATTCTGTGAGCAATCACAGTTTGCCTTGACAGCTCCACAACACTGAATGGCTCAATAATCCCACATATAGACAAATGGACAGAAATCAAAATATCATGGGTCATAAAACTACCAAGATCCTATAATGAAAGCAATGATCTGTTTTACGTCTTCACAATGTAAGGATTTTGGACACATTTTTGCCAGTCTCCATTTTCAAAATAGGAAAATTGTTACCTGATGCCATGCTTTGTCTTGTTGACAGTTCTTAATAGAAGTAACTGTAAATGGATGAATAACTGTATTTATGACTATTTATTTTTTTTCTTTGAACATGTAAAAGCTTATTTTGCATTGATAATTTGGTATTTCAGTTTCTGGGAATTATCGGAGAATTATAATTAACTAGACTGCCAAATGTGATGTGTATGTATTTATTATAAATCTATGTGAGGAAATTGCTAGCTGTACACCGTTCTATACAGGACTAGGAACAACAGAAAAAGAAAGAAAGAAAAAAAAATGTTTAAAACTACTACAAAGCTGTGTGTGCCCGTTTTATCATCATCAAATGTGTCATGATTCTCTACCCATTTATACAGGTACACCTTGGGCATGAAGTTGGTGTAAACACAATACCTCAAATCTTGCTGGAATTCAGTAGTAAATCTGGCACAGAGCTGTTGGAAGTATATGGAAAATGAACTATCATACAGGAAGAAGTGTGTGATGAGCAGGGTTAGAATAAGAGACCTGGGATGAGCTTATGAAATAATTACAAACCCCAGCTGGGAACTTAGCAGCTGAAAGAAACAGTGGAAAAGAAAGATCTGTATATATTAATTGATCACAGGATGACTGTGCAGCATGAGTGGGAATGAAATGTGAAAAAGACAAACCTGGCTTTGGGATTATCAGCTGAAGGATTTCAGGTGGAAAGTGTGCAAGGTGCTGAGAAGGTCATATGAGGAATATGGTTTGCAATAGTTACCATCAAGAAAAAAGAGCTTTAAAGCTGAAAGACTTCCAGAGAGAGTTACTATAAGTATCACAGAAATGGAGCAGCTCTTTGTATCTCCTCATGCAGCAGATTTTGACTTGCTTACCTAAGCACAGCCAAGGTTAAGAGAAGATACTTTTCTCTCTATCAGAACTTCAGGAGCAAAAGCATCTCCTAATGTGTTCAGATACATCAGTTAAAGGCCAATCTTGGTACAACACCAAATGGGTATAATCTAATTTTCTATAAATTTGATTTTTGGTTTAGTTAGTAGAAGGTTTAAGGTTTTACAACTTTCTTGTGGTAAAGAGAATGAGAATAAGATACTCTTTTAAGGATAGACTTTGGTTAATTCATAAAAGATATATGACTATATGTGAAAGATTATATGCTGTGGTTGCCTGTGACTTGAAAGAACAGGGATAGATGATCCGGGAAATCCACTTTAATATTCTGCTGAACATTTGCAAAGATGTGTCGTGCACAGTACTTATAAGAGACTACACTCAGCTGTTTTTCTTTGCTGAAGACAGTGGAATATGCTAATGGAGCAATTTGGGACAATTTTGAGAATCTTACTTGAAGGTAAGATTCTCTTCCTGGGAAAGTATCCTACCACTAAGCTATTGGAAAGGAGGTGAACGTGATTTCAGGCTCTAAATCCCCATTTTGCAGAGGTGCCTAGACCCAGTTTTGAAGATGTGTGTCTACCTGAAGGGGTTGTGTTTCTCTGATGTTTCCTTTAGAGTATGAGGGCATCCAAGCGCTGGTGGGTGGGATGTCAGAGCCTCTCCTTCCTTGAACTGGATGCCTGACTTCTGACTTCAATACTTTGTGCATTGTCCAATATCACATCATCTGGGGGGCCTTTTTGCAGAAGTCCATCCACTGTGCTGTTTGGGGATTAAAATACTGTTCTGTGTAAATAAGAAACTTACCTGGACAGGTAGATTCATGTTTCAGTAACATGAAATCTAATTCTGGCCTTTGAAGTAGAGTTCACTTGGACAGGAATGCAGATTTTTATGTGTGGTTATGTAAAAGTGTTGTTAGAAACTTGGTGAATGGCTGACAGTGAACTCCACAGTTGATGGACAAGATACTAGCTGCTAGGATAAATGCCTGCAATGGACCATTGTCCCTATGGCAGTGAGATATTTTTGTACCAATTTTTCAACGCTGAACCTCTAATCTCAGCTGTTATAAGGCGATGCTGAGCCACAGGCTTCGTAAGTGGCTAATTCATATCCATTGAGAAGATGGCCTTTAGCAACTTCTTCTCTCAGTTCAACTTCCAAACTGCTTACAGGATTTTTCTTGTAACCACTTCCCCCTCTAAAGAATGGATTCTGTGACAGAGATTGATTGTCCCGGCAGAGTTATACTCATTGATTGTTAGGAAATGGTTTCCCCACTCAGTTACTGCTTAAACAACAAAATAGTAGCTGTAGTCACAGTATTTTACAGCAGTTTCGTAAGTGGTTTACATACATCTTAATATCTACCTATGCCTATGTATCTACTCCACCCTCTCTGCTGAATTTGCTACTGGGTTGATAATGACCTGGGGAAGGTTGGTTTGAGCAGAGAGGGTGATAACCGTTTTTTAGAGTATTGCTTGTTCTACCTGTTTTTTCTCCCGTTGTGTTAATAACAGCAGTTATGTCAGCATATATAGCGAGCACTAGAAAGCAGACAGAACTCTGCACTAGTATTGACTGTAAGTTCAGCAAAGCCAAAGTGGTTGTAGTAAAATATAATACAAAATAGGCTGTCTGTTTCTTAATTCTCTGTGTTCTAGTATTTCTTTCTGTAGGCTTCTGCTTTAAGATAACTGCAATATTAATCTAGCAGACTTTTTCAGGTGAAAGTTTTAAGATGACATCTGTGATATTTAGTAGGTTGCACACCAACATCAGAGCATGATTTGTTGTAACCTTTTTTATGGTGACCAAAGGCAGTCTGACATTCATACGAAAGCTATACACCGTGTCTTTGGAAAGGTTACCCTTAGGTTTTTGCAAAAAACAATTATTTTGAGAACTGCTTTTGAATAGACCCTCAAAAGACAGAGGGTAGGAGAGCCAAGAGGGACTCTTGTAGAACACCTTATTGTCCTGGTTTGAGGTAGAACAGAGCCAATTTTCTTTTCAGATATTTTACTTTTCAGCTGAGTCTCTTCTAGCTAACTGCACTTTCTGAAATTAGTGGCATGTTCTTCAGGCAGTGTCTGCTTCCAGAGTGATAATGTCCAATGTTTATAGTTGATGCCAACAAATGGGATGCAGAGAGGCTTTTGCTTATCCTTATTGCTATAACAACCAAGGTCAGTTAACTTTGTTATGCACCAACTTGGAGGGCTGGAAGCAGAAAAGCATAGAGGGGTCACCCCTGCAGGTAGGAGTGGACAGGACAGGTGATCCAAAACTGACCAACAGGGTATTCCATCCCATCTGCCTCATGCTCAGTATAAAAGCTGAGGGATCAAAGGGTCCAGCCACTTTCTTCAATGGCCGGCATCTGAGGAGGACTCTTGTCTGTTTGTCTGCCTTGGATCCTGATCTCTGTGTTCCTGAATCCAGATCCAGAATCCCATTCCTGCCTGTCACTGAGTCCAATGTGTGACTTTCCCCGTGTCTGCTGGTGATGTGATCGTCATCCTGGGAGCTTGATACGATTTTGTATATATTGTATATATTTTATTATTTTCTTATTAATATTATTATCTTTTCTTTTTATTGTTCATATTTCATTAAAGTAGTTTTATTACTAGTCTCTCTCCCTTATTTTTCTCTCCCTTCTCTTCTGGGGAGAGAGAGAGAGCTTAAAAGAGCGAATCTGTCATTCATTTAGTGGTCAGACCTCCCCAAGCCACAACAGATGTGGTGAGGACAGTGACCTAGTGATATCTTGGCCTTGCGTACTCAACAGCATGATGATGGCTGGTTCCATAAAGCCGTGGTATAACTGTGATGTGGCTGTCATGACAGCTGTGGCATGACCTCTCATTACAGGTTTTTCATGCCAGTAATTGTTCATCATGTGTGACTGGAATAGGGGTACCCAGGAGAAAAAAACTCATGTGAACAATTATGGATGTCCTGCATGCATCTAGAGACTTTCTAAGAGAAGGGCATTGTCACCGTGATCAGGGCCAGAAAGCTCCTTTGCACAGCACAGACCCACCTGACTCTCTTCACTTAGGATTCAGGGACCCTCTTGGACTGTTAGGGTTTTCTTGGCAAAAAAGAATGAACAGACACAGCATCTCTTTAGCAGCTCGAGGTGCCAGACAGTTGTTCTGGGGAACGGGAGAAGCTCCTGTAAGAAAGAGCTGCCCACATGCTACTTGCTTTCCTGCATGAGGTTGTGAGACTTATGAACACCTGGCCATGGGACAAAGGATGTACCCACAACTCCCGCTCCGGACAGGCAGGAGCAGGCACGGGAGTCTGTTGCGGTGACTACTCAGTGTGTCACCAACATCCCATAGCCTGTGGATGGGACATGTCACACTGGCCAGGCCAAGGCCGGAGGTGGCCAGCAGTGGTCCTGAGGGAGGAGGATAAAAGAAACAGCAACGAAATGGCTGTTCTTGGGGGAGGGAAGGACAATCAGTTGTTCTGTATCATGGTTAAACTGAACATTAAATATTCCCCAGTTTCACAAGATTCTCCACTCTGCATCTGTAAATCCTCTAATTTCTGCTAAATCTTTTTTTTTCATATACTTTGTCTTCCCATACCATTTCTCCACTTTGCCTTTTTTCAGTGTTCTGTGAAAAATTAACTCTGGACAGTATGAGCTGTTGGTTTTGTGACACTGTGTACTATTCCAGGCAAAATGCTGCTTAGACGTGAGTGGGGGTTCCAGGCACTATTTTAAGTATTCTGTAAATGATAATAAAAACACCAGATAACAATTAATTTTAGGTGGGGCCTTGATTAAAAATCAGTGTTAGAACCCAGGTGCTGGACAAGGGAGAGTAATTATTGACAAAGAAAGCAGTCCTCCTCAGGGGGTTATGGACCTGTTTGTAATTTTGATCATTTTTTTTCCCAGAGATTAGGTCACTGCAAATTGATTGGGTGCTCTTCGGGTGCTAAGAGACAAAAAATTCCCACCATTCTGTGAAGTTAATGAAGTATTAACCTTGAAACTGACTTTTGCAATGCACCTCTCCGGTCTCCCTTTGACCTGCACGCTGGATGCTTAGGAGTGGCTTTGCTGCATCTGAGCAGACACTGTACTGTCTGTATTTCCCTGGCTTCCTTGCATCCTTGAGTGACAGCTACTTTGTGATTCAAGAAAGTGGTTGAAGAGAAGATTGAGGAGAAATGGCCTCTGGGTCAGAGGATGTTGCAAGTATGGGAATTTAGGGAAAAAAGAAGGTCTAATATCCTAGACTGTTGTCAAAGATTATTCTTTGGGGATTGTCACTGAGATATAGATGGGAAGGAGTCAGAAGTCTGGAGGAGACCTGGGAATGGTTGGAGGAAGTTCAGTGCTCAAACGGGAAGTGAAAGGCTTACATAAAGAACCACGTTGCAGTCTGCTCACTCCTGGTGGCAGAGAGTTTCGAGGACACTTTTCTGGGTCACATTAGAAGTTAAAAAATAAATGAAATGTCTGCTCTTAATTACACAGGTGGATTAGGTGTCCCATCAGTAAGCAAGCTTACTTTAATTGTCTCACATTTTCTTTATCTGGTCAAGATGTTCTTCACAAAGCATGTGAAATAATGAAATAGATAAGGAACGACTGTGTTTAAAAGAAGCTTCCCTTTGAAAGGACAAAAGTGTAACAAGGGGTGGTAAGGCAAGTCTGTTTTCTCCAAAATTAGCAATATGTTTCCTTTAAGCTTTTTTTATGCAAGCAAAGATTAGTCAATTAAAAGGTAGTAGATAATAATAATTGTCACTGTTCAGTTTAATACCATGTCTACTATGTCTGTATGGTGGTAGGATAATAAAAGAGGGCTAATTAAACAGTACAGACCTGTTTCCATGTTCTTAATGATCAAAGAGGAGTAATACTCTGAGGTAATAATAGATGATATCTAATATTTGGCTTGGCCAACGCCTGACCACAAAACAATGTGTCTTCAGAAATTTTGTTATAGAAATAATCACTAATATTTATCTTCATACAAGACAAAATGCATGGGATAACAGAAAAAATTACATAAACTTTCATGTAGAAAAACCAAGTGTTATGAAGTCAGAATAGGCCTCTGTCATCACTTAGTTTGGCTTGCCATGCACAGCCGATCCAGCTGTCCTAAGTACTCTCCTTTTGAAGATTTAAAAGGTTATATGCAAAAAAAATGACAATAACAGGGTATCTATAACAGTCCAGGGAAAGTTGTTCTAATAATATCTTTCTCATATTAACAAAATTTACCTGAATTCTAGCCTGAAATAATTTACTTTCCTTTTTAGCCTCTGAAACACATTGTTTTGTTACATTGAAAAGTCAACTACTTGTTCCCATATGTACTCAAGAAAAAGAAAGTACGGGATGGGAAATGATTCCTGGATGAGCAAATTCAGATCTCCACAGTCCTTGGAAGCTGTATAATAGATGGAGAATCCACAGAGCACATAAAGTATGACTCAACTTACTGTAAATCAGAACCTGTGACCACAGGAAGGCAGCAAGAAAAATCAAAATCAGTGATCCTCCTGCAATGGCAAAGGATTTATGTAAAACTAATAAATAGAGCCTTGGAAACAGGCTAGATCCTGTGCTTTAAAAGAAATTGTAGAAAAATAACCTGCCAGACACATTCAAATAAAAATTAAATCCCAACAGATCTGATAGAGGGTTTAACCTTGGATCAAGGCTTTCTAATGAGACACTATCTCTTGTCCCTAGCTGTGATCCATCTCAGCATAACTAATTATGCTCCGCTTTCTGTTGCCTCAGAGGAAGGAAACATCTCTCTTCCATTCCTGAAAATATGCTGTGCATTTAGACAAAAATAAATCCATCATGTAATTATGGTAAAAACAAATGTCATTAGCAGACAATAACAAATCTATTTCAATCAGCTTTAGGAATTCCAGTAATTTAAAAATCCAAACTTTCACAGCCTGTGATTAAGAAAGGCATCTTGTGTCCTGGGCTGCATCCCTAGCAGGATGGACGGCAGTTCAAGGGAGGTGATTCTGCTCTCGTGGGACCCCACCTGGAGCACTGCCTCCAGCTCTGGAGCCCCCAACACAAGAAGGACATGGCCCTGTTGGAGTGAGTCCAGAGGAGGGTCACAAAAATGATGAGGGGGCTGGAGCACCTCTCCTATAAGGACAGGCTGAGAGAGTTGGGATTGTTCAGCCTGGAGAAGAGAAGGCTCTGGGGACACGTTATAGCAGCCTTTCAGTACCTAAAGGGCGCTACAGGAAAGATGGGACGAGACTCTTTTTCAGGGAATGTAGTGATAAGACTAAGGGTAATGGCTTTAAACTAAAAGAGGGAAGATTTAGACTAGATATAAGGATGAAATTTTTTACAAATAGGGTGGTAAAACACTGGCCCAGGTTGCCCAGGGAGGTGGTAGATGCCCCATCCCTGGACCATTCCAGATCACGTTAGACAGGGATCTGAGCAACCTGATCTAGTTGAAGATGTCCCTACTCATTGCAGGGGAGTTGGACTAGATGATCTTTAAAGGTCCCTTCCAACCCAAACTATTCTATGATTCTATGATCTCTCTGTTTATTTATTGCTAAGCTAACCAGAGTGAGTTCCTGAATTACTCTCTGTAAGGTCTCTCGTCACTCCTGTCATTCTTTAAGACCGTTCAAAATCTATCATGGATCCAGAAGTGGGCACTGTATTGCTATAATGGTCAGAGCTGCTTCAAACACATAGATAATAGCATATACCCCAAATCAACATGTTCAGATAGCTGAAGATATCATCAACCCTTTGGTGACAATGTCATCTGGGAGATTACACTTAGTCCAATGCCTGCCATGCTTCCAGCTCCATTTCAGGATGTTTCCCAAGACTAAGTCTTACAGCCAGTATCTGCTGACAATGTTTTTTGTTCCTAGATGTCCTTCTATATGATTCTGAAACATGCATTGCTTCGTTGCTTCCCAGATTTCCAAGGGATCCATGTATTTCTCTCTCACTGTCTTCCTCTGTGATTTATCACTTGCTCATTTTTCATCTCAGTTTCAAACTTCGGATTTTTTGTCTTTGGATGGAAAACCAGTCTGCTCAGGATCTTGTAAAAATATCTTTCATAAAAGCTGAAGGTCATTCTTTACATGCAGACACTTCTTTAAAAGGAATGTTAATTTAAACGTTGTGTTTTTGTTTAAAACTCTTTCTCTGTTGTTACAAGTAAGCCTTTCCAGGGAAAATAGAAAAAAAAAATCTCTAGGGTTTTCCAGTTTTATTATTCTGCATGTTTTGGAAGTGCTCTGGATACAGTTGATTTCCCTGTATTCCTATGTAGTCCATTAAGTTCTTCTGTAAATGCTTCAGCACATGCCTAACTTCACTCATGGGAAGTGGCCACATGGCAGTAAAGGGAACAATTCACATAAACAGGATTCTGCACAGGATTTTAGCAGGTTGTTTTCCGTGGCACGTACACCAATGGACTAGGGAACATTTAAAATAAAAAAATGCAATTACACATCACAAAACTAGTAAAATCTAAGATAGTATTTTAAAAAAAGAGTTGGTTTTGAGGAAAAATTCCAGAGGTGTTAAAGTGTCACTTCTTCCAATAGTGATTTTTAAAAATTATTTTTTATTCCTTGATTTTTCAGGTTTTTATGGCTACACCTATAGCTGCAAATAAAGCAGGCCAGGGACTGTTACTAGCCCTGAAGCCAACCAGCATGACAAAGTTTGTGTCTTGCATGTCCTAAAAGAGGGTAGCTGCATCTGAGTTATCTGCTGGAAATGCTGCCTGGTCATGGTACCCCCGGACCACGCCTGGCCATTCCCTGGGAGGTTGTTAGTTGACTTAGATGAAAACTGTGCTATGGACCCTGCTAAATCATCATGCTCAGACTTTTATGTTCTGTTTGGTGCTTTATTATAGATATTGCTTGCGATTCTCTACCTTTACATTAGCAGACATACCCCCTTGTATCTCGCTATACTAATCAGCAATTAGCTTTTAAATTCTTAGCCTGCTAATTGAAAACGACAGGGATTTGTTCCGAGGGAAACATTCCTGAGTCTATGACAAGGCATCACTGCCAGGGGGTAAAAAAGTGATTACAAATATATACTTGTTTCTTAGCAACCATTGAGAGCTCCCCTTTTTAATTAATACTGTACAGTTCCTTGAAAGCCTTATTAGTTCACAGTACTGAAAAATCAATTAATCTCAGATAAAAATTGATGGTATGAATAATTTTTGTGAAATTCTGGATGTCCTTGTGTTTAATGTTAAGACAAGCAAGCAAGCCTTTTTGTTTTGTTTTATCCCTTATTTTTATAAAGAGCTTGAAAATACTCAAACACAGAATATGTGTAAACAACAAAGATGAGTTTTCCTTCACTTGGTAGCTCAGTTCCTGCTTTACGCTCTTCAAAATTCTAGTAGCATAAATGGGAAATAGCTTACCCATGAAGGGTGTGAGGAAGGAGTTCCTCTTGCTTTACCTGCAGCAACCAACAACAAAAGCAGAAGCAAGAGAGAGAACAGGGTTCTCCAAATCCTCCCGGCTTACAGAAGTCTAATGGCATTTCATCGTTGTTACTAAACTGACCTTCTTACATGTAGAGAGAGTGTCTTAGACAAAGCCAAAGCTATGAAAACAGGCTTTAAGTCAGTGGACGCTGCATATGTGAACTCTAGTCTCAGTAAGAAATCCAAGGACGTGATTTTATAAGCAGAAAATCTTTGACATTACGTATGAACATAGAGCTATCTGTATAGATATGACTGCAGGACTGGGGTCTCATTAGTGTTGTGACACATTTATACCACTATCTATCATAATAAACCTTCTCTAAGGTAACAGCAGAAGGTTCTGGTAGGTAGTTCCAAGTCCTGCTCCCTTGTTAATGTGTAAAAATCCAGTTGGGGGAGGAGAATAAGGTGTGCACAGACCTTGGGTAGATGTTGACTGTTCAAAAAGAGTGGTTTTTTCCCTGACATCATTTTGGATTGGGTGAGGTGCTGTTCAGACATTAAATTAATATTGTATTAGACTGCAGCACTGGACTGCAGCACTTCAGAGGAGAAAAAACCACTGTTGTTCTTTCATCCAACAAAGAGAGCATTGTTCTGAGCTCGTTCTGTCTTAGGACTGTTGCACAGGTGTTAAGATAAAGTCACAGACAAGATAAACACAGAAGGGAGACTAAGGTATACTAGGTGCTTGCAACCTGATCTGAAGTGTCTCCACACCCTCTGTATTATATGGTGAGAATCGATTATCTAAGAGGAGGAAAGCACTTTCTTCCTGCTGCTTTCAGTCAGAGGCAAATCCTGAATTGCCTGAAAAAGCTCATTTTGCTGCAGAAAATTATTGTTGTCTGAGTTACAACAGGGAGCAGCCAGCAACAGCACATGGTGTAGGTTTGTGGTACTTCCTTCATCCAACCCAATCAGATAAGAGAATGTTTTCCCTTCCTGGGAGTGAGAATAAGAACGAACATAAAGCCCCTACTCCTGCACGCACTCCAGCTTGCAGTAGTTTTTGGCTTGGGGATGACTCTTACAGGTAATTTCACAGAATTACAGGATAGTTCAGATGGGAAGGGACTTCTGCAGATTGTCTAATCCAAACTTTCCACTCAAAGTAAGGTCACCCAGAGCTGTGTCTAGACAAGTTCTGAGTATCTCCAAGGATGGAGACTCCACAACTTCTCTGGGCAACCCATGCTTGCCCACTCTCACAGGAGAAAAATTTCCTGTTTCAGTGGAACCTGCTGTGTTTCTGTTTGTGCCCATTGCCTCTTGTCCTGCCACTATGCACCACTGAGAAGTTCCTGGCTCTGTCTTCTTACTCTTCCCCCTACTGAGGTATTTACACATTGATAAGATTGCCTCTGAGACTTATCTTCTCTATGTTGAATGGTCCCAGGTCTCTCAGTCTTGCCTTGTATGAGAGATGTTCAAGTCCCTTAATCATCTTTGTGGCGCTTCTTACTGGAGACATACTCCTCCAGGTATGGCCTCACCACTGCTGAGTAGAGGGGAAGGATCACCTCACTCAACCTGCTGGCAGTGCTTTGTCTAACACAGCCCAGGAGTCTGGTGTCCTTCTTTGCCAAAAGGACACATTGCTGTCTCATGTTCAACTTGGCGTCCACCAGGACCCTCAGGTCCTTTTTTGCAAAGTTGCTTTCCAGCTGGCCTGCCCCCAGCATACACCACTACCTGGGATTATTCCTCCCCTGGAGCAGGAACTGGCATTTCCCTGTGTTGAACTTCATGAGGTTTCTGTTGGTCCATTTCTCCGTCCTGTCAAGGTCCCTCTGAATGGCAGCACAACTGTTTGATGCATCAACTACTCCTTCCAATTTTGTTATCACCTGCAAACTTGCTGAGGGTGCAGCATCCTGTACGGTTATCCAGTTCAGTAATGAAGTTATCAAACAATATTAGCCCCAGTATCAATCCTTGGGGTACACCACTGGTGACTGGCCTCCTGGTGCACTTTATTTCACTGATCACAAGCCTTTGAGCCCAGCAGTTCCAACAGTTTTCCGTCTACTTCACTGTCCACTTATCCAGCCCATACTTCATCTGTTTGTGAATGAGGGTGCTATGGGAGACAGTGTTAAAAGCATTACTAAAATCAAGATAAACAACATCCAGTGCTCTCCCCTCCTCCACCAAGCTAGTCATCTCATCTTAGAAGGCTAGGGTGTGGCAAGGCTCACTGCATGTCATCTTTGGATTTCCTGCCCCAATCTCTGCACGCTCAGAAAGCGTCTGTAAGTTACTCTCAGGTCACCTGTCCCTGCTTTAACCTCTTATCTTATATGCTTCCTTTTTAAGTCTGAGTTTTGTTAGAACCTCCTTCTTCACCCATGTAGGCCTACTGCCATCTTGGATTCATGCAGATTGGGATGAGCCGTTCCTGAGTTTGGAGGAAATTATCCCTGAAAGTCAGCCAGCTCTCCTGGACTCCTATTCTCTCTAGGGTGGCCTCCCATGGGATTCTTCCAAGCAGATCTCTGAACAAGTCAAAGTCTGCTCTCCTGAATTTCAGGGTTATGATCCTGCTTTCAGCTTTGTTCCCTCATGTCAGAAACCTGAACTTCACCATCTCATGGTCCCAAAGCTGCCGCCAGCTTTCACGTCTTGACAAGTTGGTTTTTGTTCTTGAGTATCTCCCCTCATTGGCTTCTCAGTCACTTGTGTCAGAAAGCTATCACCAGCACACTCCAGAAACCTGGCTTGCTTACGCCCTGCTGGTTTGCCCTTCCAGGGTGGTTGAAGTCCCTCACAAGGGCCAGGACCTGTGAATATGAGACTTCTTCCAGTTGCCTGAGGGTCTCATCTACCTTTTCCTCCTGATCAGTAGGTCTATAGCAGGCACCTACAACAACGTCATCCACTTTGATCGGCCTTTTAATCTTGACTCATAATCTCTCAGATGGCTCATGGCCCATCCCTCAGCAGCACTCAGTGCATTCCCCCTGCTCTCCCACAGAAAAGGCAAAGAGCCTTCTTCAAGGCACCAAAAACAGTCAGGAAAATAATCAAACTCTGAGGTAATGGCTGAAGTGCTTGCTGTGTGTTCAGGGCTGCCCAGGGCACACAGACACCCAGCTGTGTTACACTGACCGTACTGAACAGAGGTAAATATACGTGTTGCCAACACATTGGTTTACTCTCAGCAGCACAGAGCTGCTCTGTGTCCCTAAAAACAACTGCTAATACGCAAAGGCAAATCATGTCTTGTAGCTGTGAGACTGATCAGTAGTGAAATAGATACATAGGAGAAAAATGCCCATTTCCAATAAAATAAGGGGACTTGTGTATGTATATTTATAGAATAAAAAGCTGTTTATGCCTACAGTTCTGTGCAAGATATTCCCTAAACAAGAAAAAGTTACAGTGTAGGAAGAATAATTTAATATTAAGCACAGCATACAGAGTGACAAAAATTGTCACTGTATGGTCACATGTGGTCATCATGTATTCACCAGGGGAAAATCATGTTTGACTAATCTGATAGCCTTCAGTGATGGAATAACTGGCTGGGTGGATGAGGGGAGAGCAGTGGACATTGTCTAACTTGACTTCAGCAAAGCTTTCGGCACTGTCTCCCACAGCATCCTCATAGGCAAGCTTAGGAAGTGTGGGTTGGATGAATGAACAGTGGGGGTGGATTGAAAACTGGCTAGCAGATAGAGCTCAGAGGGGGGTGATTAGTGGCACAGAGTCTAATTGGAGGTCTGTGACAAGTGGTGTTCCCCAGGGGTCAGCACTGGGTCCAGTCCTGTTCAACATATTCATCAGTGACCTGGATGAAGGGGTAGAGGGTACCATCAGCAAGTTTGCTGATGACACAAAGCTGGGAGGGGTGGCTGACACACTGGAAGGCTGGGCTGCCATTCAGCATGACCTGGACAAGTTGGAGAGTTGGG
>VYXH01010600.1:255205-273014 GCA_013397275.1 Burhinus bistriatus
GTGGAGTCTCCTTCTCTGGAGATATTCAAAGCCTGCCTGGACGCATTCCTGTCCAACCTGTTCTAGGTGACCGTGCTTTGGCAGAGGGGTTACATTGGATGATCTCTGAAGATCACTTCCAACCTTCATTCTGTGATTCTGTGAACTTGGTATACCAATGTCTATTTGTTGTCCTAAGCACTCTCCTCCAAACACTCTTAAACACTCTCCAAGCTGTGTCTGTGGTACACCAAATTTGTGTTGCTGTGAAGGGAAAGACAGTACTAGGAGAATACGTACTCTCTGGCTGCCAAAATTCTTTTGCAGTTTCATTTAGAAATAGATATTATAGAGATAAATGTTTTTTTTTTTTGTTGGTTTTTTTTTTTTTTTTTTTTGTGTAGGACTGTGTTTATCAGACATTACTTGGGGGATCTGGAGAAGAGAAGACTCTGGGGAGACCTTATAGCAGCTTTCCAGTATCTGAAGGAGGCCTACAAGAAATCTGGAGAGGGACTTTTTACAAGGGCATGTAGTGATAGGATGAGGGGTAATGGCTTCAAACTGGAAGAGAGTAGATTTAGATCAGATCTCAGGAAGAAATTTTTGACTGTGAGGGTGGTGAGACACCGGAACAGGTTGCCCAGGGAAGTTGTGGAGGCCCCATCACTAGAGGTGTTCAAGGCCAGGTTGGATGAGCAACCAGGTCTAGTAGGAGGTGTCCCTGCCCATGGCAGGGGGGGTGGAACTAGATGATCTTTAAGGTCCCTTCCAACCTAAATACTTCTATGATTCTATGAGTTCGGCTTGTATAAAAGTGGAAATACCGGATCCATGGCTAGTAAAATCTACTGGGGTGACAAACGTGGTAAATTATTGTCAGCTATGGGAAAATGAAAATGAGAATGTCAGTGGCTGTCTGGCTCAGAGACCAAGGTGATAGACTATTCTACTCGAGCACTGCAGATAACCTGATTTTCATCTCTGGTAAAGAGAAGCAAGAAGAATCTTATGGAAATACTACAATTACAGGTAACTTCCTATGTGACATTTTATCTAAATCTTCCTGAAGTATCTTATAGAATTGAAAGCTAATTGTGCCAATAAGCTCCTGAGTAATTTTGCATTAGGGGTAGATATCTTCCTTTCTGTTTCACCTTGAATAACAGTAGTTTGTACTCTAGGAGAAACAGGCTGTTTAAACTCAATTTCCACAGTCTCATTCCATTAACATATCTATATTTCTGTCAGTTAATCCATAAAATCTCTACACTCATGAGTATTCTAATGTTTGATTACAATCCTGACATATCTATATATGCCTTCTTATTAATGTTGCTAAATAAGTCGTCATAATATCTAAAATTAAAATAAGCAAAAGGTGCCAATACTTCTTGGTCCTACAGAAACATAAAGCATAAAAAAATCCTAATTCTATATATTTTAAACTTTAAGGCTGTAATCCTGCGAGGATGCAGGAGCAGAAGGGAAGCTAGAGTAACTGAATATAGTCACGGCTATCAAGGGGAAGAATATCCTGTGATCTCTTGAATAATCATGGCATTAATGGAAGATGCATACACTACTCTACAGACTCTGTTGAAGTCTGTTCTTGGGTATTTTGTTTTTCACACGTTGTCCGTAATGAAAAATAATTTGGAATTTAACAGAGCTATTTTCAGCTGAAGTAACTATTGGACTGCTACAGCCAGCAGAGCAGCAGGAAGAATGAGCAATAACAGAGTACTGAGTCCTGGGAAGTCTGTGGAGGAGTGGGATTCAAAGAAACCAAACAAAATCCAAAAGAAACTGTGTATTAAAAACAGCAGTGAAAAGGAACATAAATACACCTCTTATTCTCTCTTACGTGAATTACTTTTCCATTGTAAGGGGATATCGTTCTGTTCATATCCCAATGTAGAGTCAGAATTTTTTTATAAACCCCCCAAACCCCTCTTTTCTCTGTAGTGTTATATGAGAACTCTAAAAAAGTTCTGCTCTTTTCTGAATATCTCTTTTCTTTCTCCCACTGTTATACTTCAGTCCAGAGAGCACAACTAAGCCAGCGACTTAGTTAGGCAAAGTTCCTCTTTTAAGTTATTTGCAACTGAAAGTGTTAATCCTACATTGGTTAAATATGATCTTAACTTCATCTGTCAGTTGGAAAAGTCCATGCAATATGATATATAAACCCTGTTAAATGGCAGCAGTTAACTAACACTTGAAGATGCCAGACAGGAAAGCCTGTTCTGCCACAGCCACAAGAAATATCGCAGGCAGGCAAAACAGCACACAGACTGTTCGCAATTAGTAAGGGAAGAACAGAAAGTGGAGCAGTGGAGCAGTGCCTCCACTTAGACCACGGTGAGCTGAAATTTTAGCAATTCTATTCCCTCCATCTTACAAGGCTATAGCAGAACTGAAAAATGCTGAGAAAAGGGCTGCAGCATGTTTAAAGTTAAAAATGTTTTCTGTATTTTGAACAAATAAATAGCCAAGGGCTCCTCAAGCACCCCTGGATGAGAGTGGGAGTTGACTGAGGTCTGTAAAATCATAAAGGACATTGAAAGGACTTTCATTATCACTACATACAAAACAATTTGTCCTTTATGAGCTTATCCTGAACTAGCTGTGAGTATATATGTGGAACTGATGCTGTTTTAGTTAGCGTTGATGCCTACAGTCCCTGACGGCCCGAAGTTGCTGAGGTTGAGTTGGCCAATCCTCAAAGCTCTTTGATGCGGGAAGGCAGAACTGAAGTGGGCTGTGTTCCCCATTTTTTCTCATCCATCCTTGAAGTTTTATGCTTTTCTGCCCCATCCCCCAAACAAAAGGGGGTGATATCATCTGTTCTTGATATTTTGTTTTTGGGATCAGGCCTTGTACTGGTTTTGCTTATTTGGCAGGAATTTTAGTTCCATTAGACACTCTTCCTGCCTGCTCTATGTTCTTAGTTCTCATCTTGCAGATTTTACTACCTGCACATGTTTTTCTCTGCATCCCATTTCTGAAGCCGTATCTCAAGTCAGTATTTGTGTTTTGCAGTTATGGCAATTATTTATATTTTAACTTACCAGCATGACAAAATATATTTGTGGCCTTACAATGTTACAATATGCTCTTATGATGATGTTGATCATGGTATTTTAGTGTGCTTATAAATGGGTTTAAAGCAAGCAAGTGTTAATGATAACTTGCTCTGTGTGCATCTATCCTATGGCTGCAAGAAGCCTCTGCTTGGGCTGCAGGTTAACTAGTGGATACCGCATTCATAGCCAACAAAAGCAGGCAATTTTTCATAAAACTTGTGACCCTCCTCGTCATAAGATTTTCTTAGTGCTAGAACTGTAATTAAAAAGAGTAGGTAAGTTCATAGATCGAAAATTTATCAAAGGGTATCGAACACAAAGACTTGACATCTGGGATTTATTGCCAAAAGTAGATATCCTAAAATATGTGACATGTCTGCACAGAGTTGGCAGATATGCCACAGGACCTGTAGGAGACCTACACCCTCCTGGAGCAGCAGCTGGGTGCCAAGATACACACAGGGATATGAAATAGCTGCAGGCACCTACATTCAGGTACCTGAATCCCATCCCAGCCTGTCTCAAAAAAAATCTGAGACTGTTGGACGCTACGTACCTGTCACAGTGTCTGACAGATGGACCTTCAGTCTAACTCAGTCCTACTGTTTTTATGTAATGTGAACCTTGACAGGGAACGAAGAGGGAAGATCCCTGGGGCATGGGCTGAGGTTAGTCTGAAGTGACATTAGCCTTACAGCTATGTGTAGTCTAAATTCAGGCAAAATCAATGGTAGGGGAAATGTGGTGAAGCTGCTGGCTGAGGGAAGGACATGTATCATTAGAAGCTGAAATATATGTGACTGTCAGGTTACAGACCTAGGGGATGCACTGTAAATTACAAATTGGAAACCTGAGACCGAGTCAGCCACAGTTCAGTCTATGGTCTTGAGCAGCAGGAAGGCTGAGTCCTGCTGTGCCCGATGAGCAGCACCTCGCTCCTTCACGACGTGCTCCTTGTCACTGCATCTCGAAAAAATGACCTGAGCAGTGTAACTGGTGCTCAGCCTGGGGAGAGGGGAAGAGCCCAGGAAAAGCCCAGGAAAAGGAGCAGGCTGTTATTTAGTCATCAGCTTGTAGAAGAGGCACAAATGAAGACAATTGCTCTTTGAGTGAAGCCACCCAAAAGAGAGGTAGGACTGATATCAAGCTGTGACCGAAGTGATTTGCTTAAGGACTTTTAACTAGGTTGCGAATTTGTCTGAAAGAAGACAGGCATTCAAGGCCCTTTTGCTGGTTGTCTGTGTTTTCTTGTTTCATCTTTAACATCTTCAGAAGAAATCGGCTTCCCCAGTAATCCGTGAGAGGGAAGAGTCTGCGGTTTTGACTGATCCTGTCAGTGGTCTGAATAAAAGATCAAATTGCTGGTGAGCACTGAGACCCAGTATACCCATGGAAAGAGCTGAGACCATCGGTCCTACAACAGCAGAATACAAAACAATGTGCAGACCAGATTTCTAATGATGGTCAAAGTTTTTTATGGTCAACAAATTTGTGGGCAATCTGCATAAATGGAAGCTGATCTTGTTGATGTCAGTGAAAATACAGAAGAACGTGGCTGCAGTTAGTGGACTCTCCCTGCTTTACAAAGCAAAATAAAGGCAAAAAAAATCAGGTCCGAGTGTATTGCAACAGATTGCTCTAACATCAGAGTAAAAGACCTGTTCATTCCTTCCATAAGGTGTTACAAACTAACTGAACTCCTGATTATTACCTTCCTTTCTTTCTCTAGCTGATAGAGTTAAACCCCCTTCATTTCAGTGCTGGTATTCTTATTGTACAAGTCTACCTGGCACTGTTCCAGTGTACAAAATGGAAATAACAGCAAGCCTGAAAGTATCTGAATCTGTCAAGAATAAACTTCTCTTAAATAGAGTACTTAGCAGCATATATCCTGGTAATGGACTTGCCGTGATACTGACAGTGTCAGCTGAAAGACAGATGTGAGTACGAGAAGAATATAGACTGAGGGGTGTTTTGCAATGTACTGAGAAAAACCTTATGTATGATCTGAAAGGAAGAAAATGTTATGGCCCCTGGGTTTGATACAGTTGACTGGATTTTATTCTTAGTTACACCAGTTTAAATCCAATCTACTCACCTTAAAACCATGCCAGTAAATCGAATCAGGATCTTTTCCATTTTGTCTGTGTACTTAGTGTTTAACTGTCTACAGGAAATGAACCCTAGACATGAGTATTAAAATCTCTCTTGGTAGAAGTTATGGCCGGGTAAACAATGGCTCTGTCATTCCCTTTGGATCTCATCTAGCTTTTGTTGATGTCAATGGTAAGACTACTGCAGCCACTGGAGGAATAAGATCACGATCTAAATTGCTGCAATCCAAAATAATATTGAACAAGTATTGTCACATAATTTATACTGTAACTGGCACAGCTGTTCTTACAATTAGATGCATGTCTGTGTGAGAATTAAGCAGCTAAATATGTGGTGCTGATATGATAACAGAAGGTCTTATGTCCACAGGATTAGCAATGATGCATATCTTAGGGTCTGTGGCCAAGAGCACTAATGACATATCCTTGTCCAATCTCAAGGAAAGTCAATGATTTCTGAAAACAGAGGAAGTATATTTCCAAAAAGTCTTTGTTTTCAAATAGACTGATAGGAGAGCTTCCAGCATCCTTTCAGGTAAATTGGTGCAAACTTCTGGGAACTCTCCCTTCTCTTGCTTTTTCTACAAGCCTTCAGGTGAGTTAGCTTGAAAAGGAGACAAGCGCTCATCGAACTATTCAGAAGTTCAGAAGGGAGACTGAAACAGAATGAAACTCCCTCTGTATATGATCTGACCTATTCACTGACACATCTTGTGTCACTAGAGTACAACTTCTGTTTGTCCAACCTGGCAGTGACATCCAACACAATACGCTTTAAGGTCCAAGCAAAACCAACCTTGCTTTGTCACTACAAATGTTTTGTTCTAATACAAGTTACAGTTACATAGTACCGTTTGTGGGCCCCGATTAGCAAGGTAGCTAAGAGATTTTATACAATGGGGTGACGGGATAGCTAGACAAGTAGCTGTAGAGGTTAACGCCTCTAGCTGTTACTTATGTCTGGTGATGGAAGCTGTCACACAAAATACTGCTGTCTGATTCACAAATTAAATTCTCTAATGTTTCAAAGCCATAAAAAAAGAAAGTTGCCTCTTGACCTTTAATGAAACTAGTTAGTAACCTAAAACATGTGGTTACTCAGGAGGCACAAACTGCCTATTCCGTTTGGATAGAAAAAGAAAACCAATTTTATTTACAGAGCAGTACATCTTGACTGTTCTAACATTACTTTTTTTCAGAAGGATTCAGCCAAATTTCAGTTTCCTCTCTGGGATGCATGAAATCATCCAAATCTAATTAGCTATTCACATCCTAAATCAGCTGATAGCAGAATGACTGAATATTAGGAGAAAAAATAGACTGAAATTACAGCAATGAAAACCCAATTTAATGAAGATGAGAATCAGATTCATTGTTCATTGTTGTCATATCTGAATTTCTTACTATGGAGACAGAATCACTGCCAGATGCTAAGCACAAAATTGTGACATAATGCAATTATGGATGCTTCATCTCTATCTAGTCAATAGCTTTTTCCATAGACTCACAGGAATTAAAGATGGGAAAGAATATGTATGCCAAACTGACCACTCGGCAATGTGAGTTTCTCCCTTGCAGACTATTAATAACTGCTTTATCCATTGCACTTATATTATTTCTTCTAACTTCATAGGCCTTGGTGGATGGGAAATGAAAAGGTGTGTGTGTTCTTCTGCAACCAATTTGTAGGGGTTCTACTTTAGTCAGTCTTGGGGACTATCAGCATAAAAATGTTTAATGGTCTAATTAGAAAATCTTTGCCCCTTATGGCCCTACATATGAGTTTTGTAATTTGTTACAAAACACATGAGTCCCCTCATGGTGCTTCTCTAATTAGCTAGTGACTCATTCACATAAACATCTATATACAAAGTTACGTTGTGAAGTGCATGCATCTCCACATCTCAGTATGGGAGATGTCCAAGCAGATTACATCCTGCTACTGCAACCCCTCCTGACCATCCCTAGCAACTGTACCCACTCTATTTTACAGTTTCAACAGGTCAAGATGAAATATAAGTGTGTTTGCAACTGAAATTTTTGTTGGACACTTTTTCAGCTGAATCAGAGAATGCAGGCAATTTTCATGGCAGCATCTGGATTTCAAGATAGGTCTCAAAAATTGCACTGAAATGGATATAGATTGGCGTTGGAAGCCAAGAGCTCACATGATCTTCCAAAGACCATAGTTTTCTACTCTGAAAAAAAAGATGTGTTTTCTGTCTCCTGCTGTGCTATTTTCCTTAAATGCCAGATGTTGAATGATTCCTGTTCCAGTGGCTAATTTCATCCAAATGAATTCAAAAGGGGAAATGTGGGATGTTTGGGGGTGCTAGGAATGTGTTTCTCATGACAAGAAGTCTTTTCTTGAAAAATCCCTGAGCTTAATGGTGAGAAGGAAGGGAAAGCCTTCAGCTTGAACAGAAGGATTTTTTGATTCTTCCTGAAAACAAGTAGAAAAACATCATTGATATAACAGAAAAGTTTCTCCTCTTCCGGAAGCTACAGGTTTTGCTGCAAGTTCTCACCTTGGGTTAAGCCAGTGCTGGTTGAATTCACACCAGCAAAAGAAGTGGATGCCCTAATGTGGTCGCGTTCAAGGAAGAAGCCAGCTGGTGTCCAACACCAACGGCTGGTGCTCATCTGCAGAATATTTTAATGAACAGCTCAAAAGCTGCAGTGACCTGAGGTTGGACTGAGAAATTGATTGGACTGAAAAGAATTTGAAGAACCAACAATAGTGACAGGAGAAAATATGGACATTTCAGGATATATGTTCTTGTATGACTGAAAGCTGGAGGCTCAGGGACAACCAAGGCCTGGATGGGGTGAAATTTAGCAAGGCAAGAGAGAGCAGGTCTAGAGAGCAGCCTTCCCAAGGAGGACTTCTGGGCTGGTAACTGGCTTCTCGTCTGCCCTTCCTTGTGCACACACATGGGGACATTTGAGAGGGAGGTTTCTACCAGCTGAAGTTTTTCAAAGGTTTTTTTCACTAATTTACTAATTTCTACTGAAGTTACTAATTTTTTGAAACCTCATGTTTAGATCATTCTTACTCTCTCCCACTCTGAAGGTTACTGGCACGATGAAATCTTCTCCATTTCTGTAAATCCAGATATATTGCACTATTTTGAAGGGAACTGATTTACTCTCTGACTTGAATACTGACCTTTTGGGCTGATCAGGTGTACTTGTTACAATTCTAAGAATGCATTCAGAATTATGGGTCTTACATGTAAAATTTTGTATGCAGTAATTAACTTTCTCCAGCCACTTTGGTATCATGGGCCAAATTCTGTTTCCAAAGACAATACCTGACCCAAGGTAAGCTTTGATATGCAGTAAAAATATAGTATTCCTGGACTGAAGAAAATAATTTTCTATTTTATTTAAAGGGGGAAATAAAGTCCTCATGAATTAAGAAACACTGAGAGAGGGAGGTTAATACACTGCATTCTGCTAGGAAGATGACTTTGAATCTTAAACTTTTGCTACATTTAAAATTTAGTAGTAGGAGAATAAACTCCTTTGGTTAACCTTCCAGGGTCAGTTGTTTTACTCTGAGTGTTAGGAATAAATTTTCTCTGACATAAGCCTCAAATTTCCTTCAATATGAAATGCAAAAGTCGGGATTTTTGGTTGGCTTGTTATTATAAATCAAAAAGTTGCAAACTGACTTTATAGAAAAGCTAAGGAAAATCAAATTAAAGCTTTATTAGTACTTCGCTTTAGGAATAAGTAGTGTGTGATTTTTCTCAGTAGCCTTATTTAGCACATAAATGTAATTGAATTGCAACTGACTAATTGCACTTTATTTCTATAGAGTATGAAAGGTTCCATTTGCCAAACTGTGTCCTGTGTGCGTTTATGCATATTTTAGGCAAAAGTTCTCAAGAAACATCGTAACACCCCCAAAGTGAATCTGTTACCGTTAAACTGTTATTGCACTTCATCCTGTTGTAGATGACTTACTTTTTTTTTTTTTTNTCTTCCTTTTTAGATTGTTTTTTTTTTTTTTTTTTTTTTTTTTAAGTCAGCAGAGCAGTAATAAAGCTTTATAATGGGTATTTGCCAAGCTTATTGATAGTGGTGCCTCAACAGGGATTCTACAGTGTCTCTTAGTTTTCATTATGTGGGTAAGGGAGCAGTAAAATTGCATCTGGAAACCATTTCACTTCAAATTTAAACTAAGGGACTTAGGAAATGGAGTAGACACCACAGTAAAAGAAGAAACCCAAAAGTAGTAAAGAGGAAAACCAGAAATTGCTGTGATAATGCATCTTTTGCCTTTCAAATCAGCTTTTATTTAGAAAGGTAAAGATGTTGGAATACACGTTTAATTTTGCCAAAATCAGTGGATTGATTCCCTCTGTGTTGTACGTCCCCAAAAGTCACTATGAAAATGCATAGAGAGGGCAAAGACTGTTCCTCTTCACAGGAGAATGGACTTTTGCAGCCAAATCTAAAGCCTAGATGGATCCTCATCTGTTGTCAAAATTCACACGAAGACCACAGTGAAAAACTAGTCACGTGTGTGACTTTTTCTCCTCACGTTATTAACTGGGGTGGAAAACTAGGAGAGAAGAGTGAAAGATATGACTGATGACGTTAAGGCTGGATGGGAGAAATCTCTTTGTTACTGTGCGTCAGTGTAGGAATAGCTGGGATCACTGCCTTTGAAAATGGACTGGAAGGGAAGACAACATACTTCTCTTTGCATCTGCTTGTTTATTTTTTCCCCTGAAGAAAATGCTGTTAGGAAATCTCAAGCAGCTTTCAAACTGCACAGCTAGCAGGGGCAACATCTGCTGACATGGATTTGTACTCATGCACTTGATCGGTTCATGGGGAAATCTGCAATAAACGTGCAGTTTTGCAGGTGTAAGGTTTGTGTGGTTCACCCTTTGCATAAATCTTTTCAGCTGCTTCATAACTAAGGATGATTAAAAATGTACACCCGCTGTTTTAGAATTAGGAATTAGATGCACGACTGGAATGTTGTACAACATTGTACTTGGAATTAGATGTACAACTGAAAGGATGTTAAATACCAAATGTGCAATGGAAAAGATTATGAAGCGATAAAACTTTCAGACAATTGTTCAAAGGAACTTAATCACATGTTTGAATTCTGTTAGAGTTAAGGGCACTCTGTGTTTTGCTGAATGGAGGTTGAAAATATGGATCTTTGCTCCTATGGTTCATATGGGTCTATGAGGTGAATTGGAAATTCTAGCTAAGAGCTGGAATGAACTATGATGAGACCATGAAAGGAAAAGGTCTTCTAATCCCAGTGTAATAACTTTGTATCATAGATGACTTGGGAGCTCTGTTTCTTATTCACATCTGCTGTAGTTATATCCTGTACTTCACAAATCTTTTGGGGGAAAGAATGACATAACCAAATACCTTTTTTTCTTTTTTTTTTTTTTTTTCCCCTAAGAAAGACCATAACATGAAATTCCCAATCAATTTTTTGGAAACTTATGTAGATTAGGTGAATTCTAAAAGGACAGGACACAAAGACTGAAAGCAGATGATGTAAACACAGAATGAATTAAAATAAACTGAACTCTGCAGCAGTCATGGAAACCTGGAAAAGAATTTGTCACCATCCTGTTTCCAAAAACAAGTATTTAGAAAAAGACTCCTTGGCAACAACAAGACAATACTGAAAAGTAAGGAGAGCTTTTTGAACCATCAGTTACATGCATGAGAGATAAAGTGTCATATTAAGGATGCAATTTGGACATTTATCCAGGGAAGATTCTTCTTTTTCCTTGGTGTTTTCCTGCAGCATTTTTGTTACAATGCAAAGAGAAAGCAGATGATATGTTCCTTTCCAAAAAGAACACGGGGAAAAAAGGACAAAGGAATGAAGACGGAGCCTAGTTATGCATTGTCAACGATTTGAATGGGCAGGGAAGCAATCTGCCACAAAAATAACCAGCAAAATGAATTTAAATGAGAGGGAGAAAATTGTGGCCTTAGGTCAGAATGAACTGTGCCAGTGTAATTTTAGAGAAACCCTTCCTATGTTTCTCTCTGCCTGATCTCTTCTGTCTGGTCTCCTTGTCGTGAATATTCTGCTGTTCTGCTGGTGATATTGTTGTGCACTTGTTCAGCTCCAACAGCTGAAAACAGACCCGCAGCAATATAGGACTCAAAGACATAGGAATATCTCCAAGGGCCTAGACCAAAGGTCTATCATGGCATAAGAGAGCCCCTGTAGAAGACTAAGGGTATCACAGGCTTTCCTCAGTGCTCTCCAAAGAGCACTGGGTCTAGGCAGCTGTAACAGAGCTTCCAGCAATGTGCTGCTGAAAGTGCGTTACACTCACAGAAGAAATTTTGAATATATTCACTTTGTTTTATACCTGTAGAGATCGGGGCACACAGAGTTTTTAGAGTGAGAAAGTCTCTTACAAGCTTGCAGTGAGCGAGTTGCGGCTCCTACCTTTATTCAATTCAAAAAGCCTGAATCCTGAGCTAAATTAAGTGTTTAACAGGATGCTCGTTACAAGGTCAATATTTATGCTTGTCATTTAAGATTCAACTTCATAAAAGATGGTGAATTAAACCTATATATTTCTTGTTTCTTCTTTTGAACCTATTTTTGGCGGTTCTCATAAATGCAGATGGTTATCCCAAACTTACAAGCCTTGATTTACTATTTAATGCTCATCCCTCATTGCACTATATGATCAATTTACTTATTTGATCACCTACAGCCCAGTTTCCAGAGCTTAATAGCTTTTCTTTATTTTTTTTCCTCACAACTAATAGAAATGTACATAAGAAGATATTATTTAGATGTTTGCATTTTTAAATGGATGCTGAAATAAAGAGTATTGTATGTCCAACCTATCATTATTATTTGCAATAAACATAGCTATTAGTTATATTACTACAGTGTTTAACTAATATTGGAACCCCAATGTGTAATCCCTTTACAAACACACAGTGAAAGACATTCCAAGTACTTTTACATACTAAATCCCCATATCAGAGGTAAAGAAAGTAGCTCAGACTGGATCCAATAGATCTTTCTACCGTAAAATGAAAGAAGGTCACAGCTCAAATTCGAATATTGCTTAACTGTTAATTCCCTTCGTTAACTGTTAACTCTCTGCTCCTGTTTTGGGCCATTTTGTCTACATCATTTGAGTACTTTGGGGAATATTCAGACTGGTCACAAAAAAGTGATATGGACAAGAGTGCACCACTTTTGGTTCCTTTGATCCTCAACATTGGCCTTCAGCTTTATCTCAGCAAGCTTTGCACCCTGAAGCACCCCTGCATGTCCTCATGCTATCTCCTCCAGGGAAAGCAGTGCATTCCCTCACTTTACTATTAAAAATTACTGTGTTGGGATGCAAAACCACTCCACATAAAGGAACTATTTTTTTGGGCTGCAAGAGTTTGGGACCCATTTCTGACACTGAGGCCAGCAGGCACAGAAGACCTTAAGTCTATATGTTTAAAATCTGTTACAGTCAAAACCAGAGTGTCTGCATCTGAGCTTCCTGTTGGGAGCAGCCCTCGGTCCATGCTACACTTCAAACTCTTGGGAATTGTTTAGGGAGTGGCATGGGAGTCCCATGCCAAGGACTGTTCTAGCAACTGAACAGTACAAACAATTTAATTCTGGGGCTGAGGTTCTTTGTCCGACATTGTTTAATCTAGCACTATAGGAATAGCCAGGGGGTGGCCTGGACCCAGCTTGGTGCCCTGCAACATGAATGCAGCCTGGCCACGTCAAAAAGGCAGAGGCTCCTGGTCCTGTTCTGTTTAATGGTCTAGAGGTAGCTTTCCAGCCCTACTACTGGGTGATCCTGGGTACCTTTCAACTGACTTCAAATTAGAAGGCATATGCTTATCTGCCTTACTGACTCTGTGTCCTGGGTCTGAATTTCCCATATTCAGGTCCTTCTACTATGACCAGATGTCCTGAATCACCCATGATTTCTCTGGGTTTCTGCTTCAGAGCTCAAGAAGTTGCTCTCACATTATCAAAGGTACGTCAACCCATCATTATGTTACTTCACTGCACACTTTTCTTGTTGGTCTGTGCATGTTAACTGTCATGTGTCAGAAATTTGCCTGGGAAGCAAGGGAATTCACACTAGTATCTTCCTGGTGGATCTACACCTATGTGTTAGGTAACTGTAGGTTTTAGAGCCGCTTTTCTATATTTATAAGTTTTTTTATATTTTATAGAGTGTAATTAGTATCACAGTCCAGCATTTGTAACAACTCAGCTTCATGAAACTGCATGCTCATTAATGCAATTGCTATACTGGGAGATATTCTACACAGCCCATTTCACACTGATGGGTTTCTTTTGATCTCATTTTGTATTAATCACCATTACTTTCTCTCCTCATCAGTTTTTCTCAATCTTTAAATTCCCCAGTACTCCAAATGTGTTAGTTATACTTGTTACGTTAGTGCTGGTCTGGAGATGTAAACTCCACCGGAAAAATTGGTTTTGGGTGACATGGGTATTACGCTAGCCAGCTAAAACAATTTGGTAAATATTTGTGCTATTCTGATGCTCAGTTATTCATGTCTTTAACTTTATGGGTCCATCCTAGGTGGTCTGAGAGGAATTTGCTATCAGTCATCGTTTCTGTGTGTGCTGTAGAGCGAGATACAGATTGTTTTTATAAGAATATAGTATTGTCGGGCTATTTAGGATGAAGCATGAAGTTACAAAGCAACCAGTTAGAAATTAATTTAACTTAAACACATCAGCAAGCATTAAATTTTCAAGTAAATTCTTGTGAGCTGTCTATTGCAGACATGGCAGTTTTGGGGAGAACATCTTGATAAATTGGTCTCACTTTTCAAATTTTTCAACCACTTGCTGGCATGCTTGGAAACAGCTTGGCAAAATTTAAACCTTTAGGAAGCTGCAATGACTACCTATGTCTCCCATCTTTATCCAGTTGTTGTTTCTTGTAAATTATAAGTAGACTATAAATATGTAATTGTAACAGGTTTTTCACTTTGATATTCAAACTATCCAGCTTTCCACTCAAGAATAACATTACCTATAGTAATAAAACTAGAATTTTCAAAAAGGGTGTTAAAATGAAAAGTCACATTTCTACACTTAAAAATGAAGAAATAAACCATTTTGATTTTTTTTCAGGTATCTTTTTACATCTGGAATCATCCATCAAATGTGAACAATGCTTACTGGTTGTTGGAAAATGCCTTTTTAACCAAATAAACTGTCCCTGTGTTTTTCTTTCAGTGATATTACCCAGCTCCAGTTGTGAGCACTGGACAGGAAACCTGTTTCTGCTCTTTGGTTGTTGTACCAGCCACACCAGCATCCGACACCATGACTTGGGCACTGAGGCATTATGGTGACACAGCCACTGCTAATACAGGGTTTGAATTCTTTGTCTCATTTGAGGGCAAAGCTGGGCGTCAGGATAAAGGAACCTAAATATACCAGGGCGTAATACCTATCAGCAGGAATGCATCTGCTGGAAAACAAGGTCACCAATCTGTCATCCCTGTCACTGGCACTAGGGGCTGGCAAGCATTGCCATCAGTCCCTGTGCTATCTGCAGACCCACTTTCTTCCATTCATGATGTTTTGTAAATATAAATTATATGCAATTGTTTCTGGTTTGGGACTGACTTACTGAAATGTGTTAACCAGGAGAGAGACACGCAGCAAATAATAAGCAGATGATGAGCTTTTGGTTATAAACTTTATGAAATATGAATATTCATGCTAGTGTTTATGAAACACTCAGGAGCTGAATTTCCTCTGCTATCTAGAAGATGAGTAAATACTTCATTTGCTTGTGAATGTATTTTCTTATTGCTTTTACTTTGTCTGTAAGATCAGCTCTGTGTTCTGTATGCTGAACATAAAACCTCAAATACATTTTGATAGTGAAAATATTTGTTTCAGTCAGTGAAAATCTCTTATGTGGGCTGCTGTTTCCTGTTAAAAGTGAGATGCCTTTTATAACTTGAAGGTGGTATTAGATTTTTAATTATATGTTGCTGTGTAGTGCTACTTAAATAGAACTTGAGAAATAATTCTTGTGTTCAGAATAAGTGAAATTTAGTGCATGGGTTCCATTTAATTAGACATTTTCTGCTTTAATAGTTGAATTCCTTACTCAAATTTCATTTCCATAATCAAGCCATGTTTATACTGTTGACATACTGTTACTTCATCAAACATTCACTGCAACCTTTTCTTTCCAAAATTCTCATTACTCTAAGATTAATTGAGAATATTTGCATAATGCCAAAGGACAATGAAGTTTCTCATGAAGTGATCCCCCCTCTCCACTTTTAATAGTTTAATGAGTAAAGTCAGTGAGTAAGATTCAACAGCTGAAACAGCACTGTTACTGTGGGTTTTACAAGCAGCAACAGAATATATTGAAAATATGGTAAATGCAGTGAAAAATATGTCCTGTAAAAACCTCATTTCTCTTTGTTATTCAAATACATTATGTGAAAGATCTTTCTGTAAAAGCTCTTGTCAAATCTATCAGCTAAAAATTACTTAAAGTTTGGAATTCACCATGAGAGAAGATAAAGTTTTTTTAACCATCACATTTATAAAGACTCTCACAAGACTATTTTACAATTTTATGTAAAGCAGTCCTGGATAAGGCAGCAATCTGGGACAGGAGTAAGGAATTCTGCTGCTGTATCTCAGGGGTGGTGAGACACTGGAAGAGGTTGCCCAGAGAAGTTGTGGAGGCCCCGTCCCTGGAAGTGTTCAAGGCCAGGTTGGATGGGACTGTGAGCAACCAGGTCTAGTGGGAGGTGTTCTTGCTCATGGCAGGAGGGTTGGACGTAGATGATCTTTAAGGTCCTTTCCAATTCTAACCATTCTGTGATTCTATGATTCTAATCTAGCCCATTGTGGGCAGCTACATAATTTTCATCAGACAGAAAACTTGAGGAGTTGATGGAACTAGGAGTTGGACTAGATGACCTCTAGATGACCTTCCAACCCAAGCCATTCTATAATTCTATGATTCTATGATCTTACCAGTAGAGCTAAGGTCCTGTCTACTGCTGTGCGCAGGTTAAGTATACCAGCAGTTTTCTCTTTCTAGATACTTGGATTGTAACTGGAGATGTGGATTTGTACAAATGCTATGTCAAGTATAAAAAAGAACCTCTCATATGTACAAAGGGGGAAAGGGAAAAGGCAGGAATGAAATACAGGAAGTGTTCCTCCCCCCTTAAATTACCATGAAAGAACATGGAAATAAGTTTTGACTTGAAACAGGCAGATTGGTTTTCTGCACATCTGCCCTGAACTGAAGTCAGATGTGTAAAAGGTGGAGGAGGGAATGGTACTCACCCCCGTAAAATGTTCTAAGATCATTAGAGGAGAAAGGAGCATGGAAATTAAAGCTTTTTCAGAATTAAGAACCATCTGAATCCTGGATTATGGCCTTAATTCTCTTAATTCTTTGAGCAAGCTCTTGACTGTTTCAGAAATCTCTTTCAATGTCTTGTGCAGTGCTGGGGTTATGGGGTAACAGTGCTCATGGACCCACTTTTTGCTTTGAAAAATGACCATGGAGCTCTTTTAACACAAGTAATAGGCTAAGAGGCCAATTCGTATCTGTAAGAAACCGAAAGTGTTCTTTAAGTGATCACTAATATGTCGGTGGCACTTAAAGTTTGCTGTTTCACTATCACTGGAGGTTTTCACTATAGTCAGCCTTTAGTCATGCAGAAAGAATAAATTTTGTTTCATATTAGGATAATAGAGGGAGAACGGGTACATTTCTGAGTGGAGGTATGTTTGAGGTGATTGCAGAAAATATTACTGCCTGAAATATAAACCATCCATCTTGTGAACTGTTCTAGTAGGCTTTAAAGAAAAGAAGACACCATATTTAGCTATGTTAACAGAGAAGGCCTTGTGGGGGATGTAAAGGTTGGAGGTCGCCTTGGGCAGAGTGACCACGAAATGGTAGAGTTTCCAATTCTTGGAGAAGCAAGGCTGGGAGCCAGCAGAACGGCCACCTTGGGCTTCCAAAGGGCAGACTCTAGCCTGTTGAGGAGCACGGTTGAGAGTGTCCCTTGGGAGACAGTCCTGAAGGGCAAAGGTGCCCATGAAGGCTGGTCATACTTTAAGCAGGAACTCTTAAAAGCACAGGAGAAGGCCATCCCCATGTCCCGAAAAATGAGCTGATGGGGAAGAAGACCAGCCTGGCTAAATAGAGAGCTTTGGCTGAACCTCAGGAACAAAAGGAAAGTTTACACTCCATGGAAAAGGGGGTTGGCAACTTAAGAGGAATACCAAGATGTAGTGAAGCTTTGCAGGGGGAAAATTAGAAGGGCCAAAGCCCAAGCAGAACTCAGCTTGGCCACTGAGGTTAAAGATAATGAGAAGAGGTTCTTTCAGTATATCAACAGAAAAAGGAAGACTAGGGAAAATGTGGGCCCACTGATGAATGAGATGGGCGCCCTAGTGGTGGAAGACATAGAGAAGGCGGAGTTACTGAATGCCTTCATTTCTTTGGTCTTCACTGCTGAAGATGTCCCTCATGAATCCCAGACCCTGAAGGCAAGGGGGAAGGTCTGTAGAGAGGAAGATTTTCCCTCAGTTGAGGAGGA
>VYXH01010600.1:273844-304625 GCA_013397275.1 Burhinus bistriatus
TGTGGAGTCCCCTTCCCTGGAGATTTTCAAGACCCGCCTGGATGCAGTCCTGAGTAATGTGCTCTAGGCATTCCTGTGTCAGCAGGGGAGTTGGACTAGATGATCTCTAGAGGTCCCTTCCAACTCTAACAATTCTGTAATTCTGTGATTTAACCCCCAAAAATCTAACTTTCCATCCCTTCCTTCCTATTTGATTTTTAACCCTGTTTCCAATCTTCAGAATAATCTACTCTCCATCTTTTCATTCTACACAAGGAAATTCTTTGACCTGGGCTTCTGTGGCTCCATCTTTTTGTCTTTATTTCACAGGCATTTCTAAAACCATAACAAGCTCAGGGAAGATATATGCATACACACACACACACACTTATATACCAAGTAGCAGCCATAAAACAAATTATATATTGTACTTGTTTTTTTACCAGAAAAGCCATAAATAGCCTGTGGAAGTCAATGTCACAGGACTTTGTTACAGAAGCTATAAGTATATTTCAAAATGGAACAGGAAAATAAACTATAGAAACTAAGATTGTCTGGAACTATTAAGCATTAAGTCTTGAATGCAACTTTTATCTCAAAGCTCCTTAACCGTCTTTTAGACAGAGACCACATCTTAGGCCTCAGCTGCAGAACACCTAAAGTATTGTGAGTGCTTTGTGAGCATTATCTCTGGAAAATAACATGGGTAACTAATTGCATTGGAAGCTCTCACTGCTTCTACACAGAGAGTGACCCCTCTGAGGAGGGGCCGGGCAGGGTGCTTGGTTTTCCTGGGATGTAACGTTTGCAGAAGTATTTTTTGAGATGGTGCTGCCTTTGAGCATGTGACATTGTCACAGGCTCACTGAGAAATTTATACAGACATGAATAGTAGGGGAAAAAAGTGTTTCTCTTAAGCCTGAAAATAGCTAAACCGCACTGTTATGTACGTGGGAAGGTTATATAAGGTTCCTTTAGAAAGTCCACATTAAGCCATGTTATTCCCTCTATCTGAAAGTATCCCACACAAAACAAATACCTGGTGAAACACCCACAATGTTTCTAATGTTTTTGCTCATCATATTTACCTCATGGAAGCCAAACGATTGCTGTCAGGGCAAAGGGGTGTTGAAAGGACACAGTGTGCCAGCTCCAAAGAAGACTGCAGCCACCTTCTTGGTTGGATGTACTGACAGCCACATGGCCGGTGGGATGTGAAGCCGAAGGCCATTTCCATTAATAACAGGTCAATTGCTTGTCTATAAAATTCCTTTCGATACCATGGCTTTCAATCTTGCTGCTTTCTGTGTGTTTTTGGAAGACAAGACTGATGATGCAACATATAATGTAAATCAGTGGGCTGCCAGGAGAGAGCTTCACGCGTTTATCTGTGATAAAGCACAGTATTTCTCCTTCAACAGCTATTCAAAGAGGATCTGATTTCTCTTGCACTAGCAGAAGTCCTGGGCATCACAGCACAATTGCAGCACTTTGGAATGTGAAAATCACCAGTGCTGTTCAATAAATTACACTTTTTTTTCCTTACCTGCCCACTATCCCTGGAAGTGTTCAAGGCCAGGCTGGATGGGGCTTTGAAAAACCTGGTCTAGTGGGAGGTGTCCCTGCCCATGGCAGGGACATTGGAATGAGATGATCTTTGAGGGCCCTTCCAACCTAAACCATTCTATGATTCTGTGATTCTATGCATAAACATCTTTCTGCAATAAAGATTTGGGTTTTCAGTCCTGTTCCCACAGAACTGTCTTCCTTGTGCTTCCTTTCTTTCCTGCTTGTCCTAAAACAAATTGCAGAAACTATGCAAATCAAAAGGAAATGACATGTATTTGATAATTTGCAGATACAACAAAGAAATTATAATTTTTCACAAGGCTGGTGTTAGTATCATTGGATGCAGAAATGTTGGAACGGAGGCAGAGTTAATAGCAGCACAATGACAGCCAGTGTAACTTGATAAATGGCAGTTTTCTCCCTACCTATCTGCTCTCTGAGGACCTCTCTCTGCAATAAGCATATGCCTTCTAACTCCCTCCCATCATGGGTATGGCAATAAAGTTTGCAACTGAAAATGTACTACAGTTTCTCCCTCCAGCCCTCCCTCCACCTACTTTCCTCCACCTTTCCACATAGCTAAATTATTTAAGCCCAAGGCTCCTTTGCATGGTTCCTGCCAAAGGTGGCTGTTTGCTAAATTGAAAAGCTGGAGGAAAAGTTTTGAGTTTAAAATAATTCCTGTGTTCCTGTGGCAGTGACTCGGGAGTGGTGCGGAGCTACCTTGTCTGACCTCTCCTGTGATGGATTCATTAATCTCACTGAAGGTGCCAGAAGATCAGCTAACTGCTTTTCCTATTTGGCTGCCCCTAGATGGCATTTCTGAGGAAACAAGGAAGATTGGATGGAAGATATGACTTGAATTTCAACAGCCCATTGCTGCTCCTGAGTATTTAGTCGAAGAAAAAGACAGAAGTTACCTCAGTCCATTTTGAAATTGTGCATGAAAAGCATCTGGAAGAACATACAGACTCTTCCTTAATTGATTGAGACGTGACCTTCAGCCGTGGGAAAAACCACTCTATACACTGCATTGTACAGAGCTTTCATTAGCACTAAAGTGCTCTTTAAAATAACCCACTTAGTTCTTCTGTACTCTTAGGTGAGGAAAATATGCACAAAAAATGTTATTAAAGTCCTTCAAGGTTTGATAGTCTAGATTATTTCTGTGATAACCCGATATAACTGCCTAAAGCTAATCTGTGAGAGCAACCTTAGCCCAGCCTTCAGGGCAGTATGGTGGTATGATTCCTGCTGTTTCCCATGATGCACATCTGCCTCAAAATATTACATTATGGGCCTGAACACTTCGCTGGTTAACGTGCAATGCTGCTATGGGTTTCAGTTAGAAGTCTCTATAGCACCTGCTCCCTAGCGTGTCAATTGTTCATTGGCAAGCTAGGGAAATGGTCTGTGTCCAGCATGAGCAAAGCTCCTGTAGAGTTCATAGGATTTTCTCTCACAAAAAGATTTTAAGATAGGACCCTAAATCTGTGTGTTGGACTACAGGGAATTTGACTGCTTTGAATCTCACGGATTTGGTTACTGTGTTGTCTGAACCCACAGTTTAGAACCAGGTAAGGGTGGGAGGATTACACCATGATTAACTTTGGTTCTTCAGAGCAGTAGCGAGATCGTACCTGACACAAACATACATGGACAAGCATTGGGCTTCACTAGGAAGGAGGAGCTCTACAGAGCTCCCTGTATGGAGAAACATCCTTAAATATTTGTTTGGGGAGAGTTTGTGAAGCAATCTATACTATCATACTAAGGATATTCTGGACGCTGTGCTGACATCTATACTGCTACTTAGAGAAGGATAAGGATCAGGGAATAAGTAGTAAGTGATGTGGATGATTACAGGTCCAGGCTTTGAGTTTGCTGTATTACACTCATTTATTTAGCAATATGGACATGATTTGGGAGATCCAGTCCATGTCCAAAGGGCAACAAACTGAATAGGTAAGATAAACACACGGTGGGATCCAGGGAGCGGAGGGAACAAGCTGAGTGAAAGGGTGGCTGGAAATAGTCTCCTAGCGTTGCAGGCTTGATTAATTCTGTCTTTCCTTCTGGATGTGTTTAATGAACAGCACAGACAGACAGATAATAGAAAGGGAGTCTGGGGAGAGGGTCCAAATGGAGGGTGAAAGGGTGCTGGAAGAGAAGCAGCAATGATGTGTGTGGATCAACGATCTCACTGATCTGATGAAGGAAAACTCCAGAGGCAAGGGCGGAGGAGCAGTAAAGCTGAGGATACTACTCATTACACAGCACTTTTACTTTTTTGGCTTTTTGGCTTTGGACCTTTTTTTTTTTTCTCATTTTCTTCCAAAATGCAGAAGGAGCAGAAGCTGTTCTGTTCTCCTGGATTGCTGCCCTTAGACAGGGCAGTTTCCCAAGGGCTTTTTCGTCTAGGGAAGTGCCAAATAGCTAAGCTGAGCTTTACAGGACAGCTGGGCAAGAACAGAGATGGGACTTTAAGCTGCAGCTTCTACTTCCTGAGGAAATCTTTAACCATCAAGACAGCCTTGTGTAGGGATTTAAGGTCCCTGCCTTTCTTCTTCTAAGACTGTTCTTTATATTAACTGAGGTGATGAGAGGAAGACAACACAGCAATGTTCAAGATATTTTGTTTTGTCTTCTAAACACAGAATTATAACACTTAACTACTGACTATAGTATCAGAGCCAATGTGGGATCTTTTTGTCTTATAATTTTACTATTCATTCCAGTCTTCCTATATCAAGGTCTGTCTGTTTTATTTTACAAGCTACATTGGGATAAATCATCTCTAAAAGTGCCAATTTTTCTTCATCAGCCATAACGGGGGGCCTAGTGACTTGTTCAGAGGATGAAGACATCTACATGAATCTCAGATTAATCCTTCCTCTCAAACATTGGTTAATCCTCTCAGCCTATAGTTAAAAAAAATTGGCCTAAATGTTAACCAAACCCAACTTCTTTCATAACCTCCAGCTTGCCTGACACTTCATTAACCTGCTCAGCCCATGGGTATTGAATAAATTCCAGTACTTCCAGACTTCTTCTGAACCAACAAATGTGGGCTGATACCCTTAGGTTGTGTGTTTAAAAGTAAAGGTTTCATCTGACTTCAGCTTTAAAAAAAACATACCTTGTCATTAGATGTGACATGTTCTGTGAAGTTATTGCTTCAGTATTATGAATCTATCAATCTTTTTAAATGGAGCATACTTTGTAAAGAGGGGTGATAACTTTCATTAGATGAAAAGCTATAGCGGGAAGAAATGGACCAGCTTCTAATAAGTAAGTTTGTCCTTTTTTCCCATCCATTGATATAAAGACCTCCTGTCTCCCTGCAAACAGCCGCTTTTATAGCCAGCATAGCTATCAGCGCTCTTGCTTTGTCGGTTTCTTTTCATACTAAATGGGTCCTGATTACTTTTAAGTTAGCAAACTTTATTCTAGCTAGTCTTTCTCTCTGAGATAAAATCTCCAGGAGGATTTGAATTATCTATGCCCATATGGGCAGAAAACTGAGTGCTTTTTTTCACTTGATTAACTACACAGCTTTTCAAATCAACATAATTCTTCTTGGTATTGGAAATTAAGCCACCGTAAGGTATTAGTCTATACCATTGTAGTCATACTGATACAATTCATCATATGTCTGGTTTTATACTGAAATGCATGACTCTTCTTAACTGTTATCCTGGAATTAGAAAAGGCACTTTTACTTTGGTTCCAGTATCCACATTATGATTTATGTCCTTAAACTGTTAGTGATATAATTGCACTTGTACCAACTTTCTGCTTAATTTCTCTGTATCCGCAGAATTCTAGCCTGACCTGAACAAGATATAATACGAAGACAGTTAAATCAGTATAAATGAACATCATTAATTCTAATTTCCAAGGCTAGTTTTCTTGACATTGTCATGAAGACATGCTATTTGATTTTAACTTAATCGAATCTGTTATATATTCATGGTGCAGGTTTTTTCTATTTGATAATAATAAAAAACAAAATCTAGTTAAACCAGTATACTGATCTTTGAAATAAAATAACGTGCACTCGCATACATGTGTGTGTATTGCAAAAGCAGACATAATTTCAAATATTTCAGGTAGTACAACATCTTGACAAGATCTGATGGATTACCTTTCCTCTTTAAAGGAGGTTATTCAACTTAAGCACCACCTCTTTCAATATGCTTTTAAGGTTCATCCTAATGGAAATAATAACACTGAATAGCTGGATAGCAATTCACATATTCAAAGCACTGTGCAAACATTAACTAGTACAGTTACACAACATCCAAATAACTATAATACTGGCTGTCAAGGCAATGAAGAAGCAGACAAATGCAGAGCACTGCACGCAGTTCTGGAATGGATTCTGCAGTGAGGCGGGAGGGAGCGAGATCCCTCCCAACAGAGCGGGGTTTGGCGTGCCAGTATGCTCCAGGTTTGCATTGTTCTGTTTCAGCCACCTGCGATGCTATGTTTAAAGTGTTAATTAGCAGGTAGCAGATGCTGATCCTTTGCCAATTCTGCCTGGAAGTGTTCTTTGTACTGTACATCAAAATATAATGATGCCAATTCCAGGTTTCCGGTGATTGGTTTCCTGTTGAACATCTGGGTATAGTTCTGGGTACTGACATTTTCAGAAGTTTTTTCTTTAATCTTCCTTACTTTTTTCTTCTCCTGTCGTTGAGATTTTTTAAAACAAGCTGCTGCCAAGAATGCAGAAAAAACCCTGATTTGGTGTCTTGGGTGATGGCATTCTGTCATTGTCGTCTTTATGTTTCAGCTGGTCTATGGCAATAACAGCAGAATATGCTGACGAATTTATTGGAGTGTTTGAAAGGTACAGTTGGAGACATTTAATTTTTCACAGCCTTCTGTTAATTTCCTGGTGTAGAAATCAGTGCTGCTGAGGTCTGTTAAACAGCAGCAGAGTTTGCAACAAAGCCCTCTGTTCATCAGCGACACCGGCTGTAAGCACGTTACTGCCAGTTACAAACGTACTTTATTATTCACTATACTTTGAACGGATGAAAAAATAATCCATTTTCCTGCATCCACGACTGTACTTGACTCCTTGTGGCCTTGTCTGATATATTATATTGCAAGAATAAACCAACCTGGAGGCGCTAAAAGCATTGAATGTTATTTCAGTTTTATTCTAAGCTGAGAAGAATGGGTCCAGACCTTTGACCTTCAAGTGCAAGGGAAAGCTTCTCTTTGCAGTGTTAATGTTCATACTTAACAACACAACTTCCTCCATCTATGTGTTATCTTTCTTCATAAACGCTCAAAAGCGGTGTCTGAAGGTGAATGTGCACACAGTTTATGAATGGATCACTTCACACATGGCTGAAATAAAGCAGCAGTTGCTGGGAGATGTGCAAGCGTTGAGCAGAGAACAGCATTCTGCAGAGCGATTCGGAGCACGTCGAATTGATACTCCTCTGCCTGTGAAAAGCAACATGTCTTTAAAGGTCATATGTATGGTAGTTCCAGTTTTATAATTTATTTTAAAATGGGTACCTGAGAACAGGCCAGCATTCCTAGTACATTGTGATGTTGGTTTATCTAATTACTAAACATGATTAGGAAAAACCTATTAGTAAAAATCGCCAGCAACTGCCTGATTTCCAGAGCTTCTCCCTGCAATGTTTTTGCTTCCCATTGCAGAACTGAAGAGTTTATGCCTTCGAATGCAGTGCTGAAGTATCTATATATATGCACTAATAGGAGAGCAATAGGAAACAGAAAATTGTGCTCAAATTTTGTTTCCGAATCTTGAGTCCCTACATCTTGGGAGCAATTCTGTCAGATCCCAGTGACCTGTGATGTTTTGTGAAGCCTTTCTGTGAAGCCGACCTTCAAATTCTTTTTACCCCTTGATGACTTCACTGGGTTTGGCAAAAGCCAGCTTCTGTCTTGATACATTGCAATGCTGTCACCATCACTTGCATCTCCAAAGTCACATTTGTGCCTTCACAGAATATGCCTCTTTTGAAATCTGTAATAATGAAGTATTTCTAGGTTTCTCGTTAAAAACCAGCAGATGTCGTAGTTTCTCCAAAAAGAGCAGGTTTCTCCTCAGTCCTTTGAAACTGCAGCAACTCCTTAGGTGTTTCGGTGCAGTACTTCACACAGCAAAAATTCTGTGTTAGGTAAGTTATTGTTGAGCAACATGCTTCAAACATTGGATCTTTTAGATAGTCTCACTTTTAGGTAGAATACATTAGTATGAAAATATCCCTGTTTTACTTGCAGAAACATAGGGAAGATGTCGCTGTGATGCTTAACATCCAAGGACCATGTGGCACTGTTTCAGGTTGATTCCTGTATGGAGGCATTTTCTGAATTTTATTGCCACTGTCCCTCCATTCAGTCATAAGTTTGATGTCTGAGCTCTCTTTTTGTTGCTGCTTTGATGTCTGTCCAAAATGATTAAATGCATTCAAGTTAGTGAGATGCCACACTAAGGGAATTAAGTAAATACTTTTGTAATTAAAGCATAACCGATGGAATGTGCCTACTAGTTAAATCAACTAAAATTCATCTTACCTAACTTTAGCTACTTAAAAATCGGATAGTTTGCCTGAGGAAGCTGTTGTGCCTTCCTCTGCAGTTAAGGGAGAAAAGTAAACACATCCCAGGGCCATTTCATCTCTTCTGAAGATTAGTGTTGGAAAATCGTTCTCTGGAGATACCTGTATCTCTCTATCAAGTGTAGAAAGAACCTAAATGGCTGTTTCAACCTTGATGATTAGTTTGAAGATGGCTGGAATTAGGTGATCTTAATAGGCACAATGAATCAAGCGCACTGGGCTTACTTCTTCTGTTGCAGCCTGTGTTTAAAAACAACAGGATGGTTGTGTTCTTGATCTCCATCAGCAGTAGTTAAATAGACAATATTCATCCTATTGCAGCTATGCACATACTTGAGGCTCTTGCTGGAATAGGACCTAAACTCTCACAAATCATCACTGGCACTTGCCTTGCACTGTCTCTAGGTAGGGCAAGGTGATTAGGGTTCCTGTTTCTCACACGCAGAATTGAAGTGTAGCGGCTCCTTCTGCAATCAGCTGCATCATAACTGGTGCAGCAAGGGTTAGTCCCAGAGTCTAAAGCACAAGACCCTGCTGCCTGCGGTAAGAGTAGTCTGCTCTGTGGGGGCTGGAGAAGGGAGGGAAAGCAAAAAGGAAGGTGGAGAAAAATGTCAATGGGAGCGGAGGGCTACCTTCCTTCGAACAGTCTGCTGGGGGGGTTCTCGCACAGAAAGACGGGGGGACAGCTGGGCCAGTTGGACCAGTGTGGACCTGCTGAGCTCTCATAGTGAAGCGCTCATCCAAAGTGAATCCTTATCCATACGCATCCCTACATTTACGCTAAAGAAAACAAAAAAGCCAGGTGGAGATATAATTTAGCTTAAAAAAAAAAAACAAAAAAACAAAAAACAAAGAGTAAGTGTTGTTTTTTAGCTTTTGTGATTAGTTTTACCGGGAGGAAAAAGTGAGGTACACTTACCAGTAACTGCCTGAGATTTAGGCATGCAGACTGAGCTGGCTGTCTCAGCTATCACTATAATCAGTCAAGAAAGAGTGAGAGCTAAACAGGAGTCTGTTTTTGGATGGAATGGATTGGCATCTCCATCTCTTACCTATAAAGACATCCTATATAAGTAGCTTGACAGCTAATGTTGGATAAGATGAATCCCATGCAAAAAAATAACAATATTTAAAGAAATCTAAATGTTGAAATAAGCATATGTGTACAGCATATTTGTATACTCAGGATCAGAAAGAACTTGGCAATTTGAGCTTGTAGGAGACAAGTGCAGATAAATAGTCAAAATAATAATGAAGATGCATGCTCTGTAATAGGCTGGGATAATGAAGATACATGCTCTACAATAGACTGGAATAACGGGAGAGGTTTCCAGCCTGTGGGATGCCAGGAGATAAGAAGTCTAGAGCAGAGCTAAGCTGGGATGTCTTGTTCCTCAGAGAGCACCATATGACAGGCTGGGATTTCTTCCCATTCGCACTTCAGGCAGCCATAAAAAGGGAGGTTGGAGTGGTGGGAGGGGCGCAAATTGTGCTCACTCAAAAAACTCCTGGCACTTTTCCAATCAGTACTCAAAATACAGATGTCTGCCTTGAAAAAAAATAAGAATAATTTCAGAACAGAATTTAGGAGAATTTGTTGTGAAATGAGTCAGGGAAACAGCTTGACCTCAGTCAGGAAGAGGCTGTGTGTACTGCGTGGACCCATCAAAACATGTGCGGTATTAAATATAGCTCCTCCTGACATTCAAAATTGCCTACTACTGATCTGCTTCTAGCTGAGAAATGACGGCACTGCTGGTGTAGCTGAGACAAACGGTTACTGTTAGAATGTTTCTTCTTGACAGAATCAGCCCATATTAAGTTCACAACACTTTCTGCAGGGCTGAGGTTGTTTTTGTAATTTTTAATTAGATTTCTGAGCTTGGTTATTTTGAACCTGTTAACAGGCCCTCTTGCTTCAGCAGAGGAGGAGGGCAGGCATCTTGGATTTCTGTGTCTCTTTAAATTTTAACCTCTGAGTGAATCCCACTGGCTCAGTTCTGCAGATGTGGGAACTGGAGCTGGGTAAGACGGAGCAGTTCAGGCAGTCAGCCTTGGACCTGCTGGTCTGTGTATGAGGCTACCACTGAGGTGTCTTTTCCAGCTATGGTTTTGGTGCTCGCCTGCTGCATCACGATGGTTGTGCCAGTCAACAGAAGTGCATTTCTTCATCTGGAAGCTGGTGGTAAAAGCGGGATTGCTTTACAGCCTGGTTGGGACAGGGAAGAGGATGGGATGGGATGGGACAGGATGGCATGGGACGGGGTGGGATCTGCTCCCTCTTCTCCATCTCAGCAATTGTGGCTGAGTGGTATGTGACAGGGAGTGGGAATTGTCATTGCAAGGGAAAAAAGGGGGCAAGTGGAGAGAGAGAACACAGAGCAGTGACGCTACCCTGACCTGCAGCAGCCTTGCACCTCCGTAGCTGTCATATTGCATCCCATGCAGCACGAGCGTGGGATGTAGGGAAGCAGAGGGACGCACAGCACCTGGCTTGCTGCCCCAGCCAGCTGCAGCTTCACTGGCCTGAAATTGGTCCTGGAGTCAAGGGTAAGTGTCCTGGGCTTGATGTCTGCCACTAAGGTCATATGTTGCGTTTTGGGATAAAAGCTGATTCTCAGTATTGTTAAATAAAAGAATTTTAGCTGTGTGAACCTCACCGGAGAGACTTAAGGTCTGGAGTCAGAAACAGAGAGATGCAGAACAGGGGAAGCCCCGTAGTGACTTCTATAATTCAAGCAAATTGTCCTGGTTCAAAGTCAGAGGCAAGATGTTTATATTTTTTTTATCCCTCTGCCCTGCAGAGAGCAATGCTGCATAAACCGTTTCAGTACTCAAAGCTAAGGAAAACAAATGATGACCTGGCAGAAGTCACGTTTCTAGCATGGCTGCGCTCTAGGAGTGCAGTCTTTGGGGTGCCTGAGCACCTCCTTTCCTCACAGCTGAGGGTGACACTTCCCATCCCTCCTTTTCTACTTCTCAGAGAAATTTTGGGCCAGTGCCACATCCCTTCCACTTCTGCAGCCTTCCCTGGAGTGCCTGACTTTCTCTTCCCTCTTCTTCCACTGAAATAGTTGGTTGTGATTAGCAAAGATGGTTAGCAGGAAATATTGGGACAAGACGTGAAAAACCCTTACTGAGAAAGAATTCATTCCTGCTGCCAACAGGAGGTATAGAAAGCTTGACCAGATTATGACAAACTGGTCTTTTAAATGTCAGTGATGGAACCAAATGTGTACGGGTGATATTTTCCTAGACTGCTGAAAAAGGAGGCTGGTGTGCTATAGTTTGATATTAGCAGGTCTGGTTTGCGCATCACCTCCTACATTCCTTCTGAAATAACATCCCTAGAAATCTTATTTGGAGAGTGAGGTCTATTTTGTATAGATTGCTATTTAAAATACTGTGGTCTGCAAAGAAATCCTTCTCTCTTCAGCATTTCTACACTGGTTGGCCAATGTTTACTCTATTCTTTCATTCCTTAATCTCATTTTAATACTAGGATTTTCAAAATAAGTTGCCTGGAGTTGGAGGTTTATTCACATCGACTAAATGACTCCTAAAGTACTATCCACCCGGTCAGAGATATGTTCAGCAGTTCTACATTTGTGGCACCTGGCAGTGGTTGTAAGAAGAGATACAACTTATTGTCATTGTCAGAGAGCTGAAAAGTTACATAAAAAATTAGGTTGATTTATGAAACATCAATGCAAATGACCTAGTCATCAAGACTGGAGGCAGCCTGGGCTGCAGTGATCATGCGCTGGCAGAGTTCACGGTCCTGAGGGGTATGGGTCATGCAAAGAGTAAAGTCAGGACCCTGAATTTCAGGAAAGCAAGATCCCAGCTCTTCAAGGAGTTAGTCAATAAGACCCCCTGGGAAACTACCCTCAGGAACAAGGGAGCAGAACAGAGCTGGGAGATCTTTAAGGATTCTTTCCACAGAGTGCAAGAGCTCTCCATCCCTAGGTGTAAGAAATCAGGAAAGGAAGGCAAGAGACCAGCATGGCTCTGTCAAGACCTGCTGGTCAAACTAAAGGGCAAGAAAGAGGTGCCCCAGCAGTGGAAGCAGGGACAGGTATCCTGGGAAGAGTATCGGGATGCTGCCTGGTTGTGCAGGGATGCGGGCAGGAAGGCCAAGGCACAGCTGGAGCTGAACTTTGCAAGGGACTCAAAGAATAATAAGGTGGCCGTCTACAGGTGTGTCAGCCAGAAAAGGAAGGTCAAAGAGAGCATACCCGTCCTGATGAGCAAGACTGGCAGACTGGTAACAACAGATGAGGAGAAGGCTGAGGTACTCAACAACAACATTTTTGCCTCTGTCTCCACTGGCAACCTCTCTCCCCACAAGGGAGGGACTGGGGGAACAAAGTCCCTCCCACTATAAGAGAAGATGAGGTTCGGGACCATCTGAGGAATCCAAACACACAGAAGTCTATAGGACCTGACGAGATGCATCCCAGAGTCCTGAGGGAATTGGCTGAGGTAGTTGCCAAGCCAGTCTCCACAATATTTGAAAAGTCACGGCAGTCAGGTGAAGTCCCTGGTGATGGGAAAAAGGGAAATGTTACACCCATGTTTAAAAAGGGTAGAAAGGAGGACCCTGGGAACTACGTACCTGTCAGCCTCACCTCTGTGCCTGGGAAGATCATGGAACAGATCCTCCTTGAAGCTATGCACAGGCACATGGAGGACAGGGAGGTGGTTTGAGACAGCCAGCATGGCTTCACCAAGGGCAAGTCCTGTCTGACCAACCTAGTGGTCTTCTATGATGGAGCAACTACATCAGTAGACAAAGGAAGAGCTATGGATGTCATCTATCTGGAATTCTGTAAAGCCTTTGACATGATGGCCTACAACATCATTCTCTCTAAATTGGAGAGATATAGATTTGATGAGTAGACTGTTTGGTGGATGAGGAATTGGTTGGATGGTTGCATACAGAGTGTAGTGGTGAACAGCTCAATACCCAGATGGAGATCAGTGACAAGTGGTGTCCCTCAGGGGTTTGTGCTGGGACCAGTACTGTTCAATATCTTCATAAGTGACACGAACAGTGGGATCGAGCACACCCTCAGCAAGTTTGCTGACAATACCAAGCTGTGTGGTGGGGTTGACACACCTGAGGGACAGGATGCCATCCTGAGGGACGTGGACAGGCTTGAGAGGTGAGCCCGTGTTAACCTCATGAGGCTCAATAAGGCCACGTGCAAGGTCCTGCACCCACATCAGGGAAATCCCAAGCACAAATACAGGCTGGACAGAGAATGGATTGAGAGCAGCCATGTCAAGAAGGACTTGGGGTACCAGTGGACATGAGTCAACAATGCGCTTTCGCAGCCCAGAAAGCCAGCCGCATACTGGGCTGCCTCAAAAGAAGCGTGGCCAGCAGGTCAAGGGAGGTGATTCTGCCCCTGTACTCAGCTCTGTTGAGATACCACCTGGAGTAGTGCACCCAGCTCTGGGACCCCCAACATAAGAAGGACATGGACCTGTTGGAGCAGGTCCAGAGGACGTTCACAAAGATGATCAGAGGGCCAGAGCAGCTCTGCTATGAGGACAGGCTGAGAGACTTGGGATTGCTCAGTCTGGAGAAGAGAAGGATCTGGGGAGAAATTATAGCAGCCTTTTGGTACCTAAAGGGGGGCCTACAGGAAAGCTGGGAAGGGACTCTCTATCAGGGAGTGTAGCAATAGGACAAGGAGTAATGGTTTTAAACTTAAAGAGAGTAGATTTAGATTAGATATTAGGAAGAAATTCTTCACTATGAGGGTGGTGAGACATTGGAACAGGTTGCCTGGGGAAGCTGTGGAGACCTGATCCATGGAAGTGTTCAAGGCCAGGTTGGATGGGGCTTTGAGAAAACTGGTCTAGTGGGAGGTGTCCCTGCCCATGGCAGGGGGGTTGGAACTAGATGATCTTTAAGGTCCATTCCAACCCAAACTATTATATGATTCTGTGATTCCATGAAATTCCCCTGTGAACGAGTGTTTTCCCCCAGGAAGGAATATGGAGGAATTACTCCTTTTGGAACTGGTTCTGTCTAAATCTCTGGTGTTCTGGGCAGTAAGCAACAGATAGAAAATGTGAGAAATGGGAACTTCAGATGACTTTGGCTGCATAGAGCCCATTGCCTTCAGAGGGAACATGCTACTGAAAATAAAATTTCTGCTTTTTGTACCTATTCTCTTGCGTATGTGATGGATTTATTTTATGCTTTGATAGCCTTAAAGAATACTGAACTCCTTTTGTCTCTTTTCAAACCTACCTGAAACACCATCAGTCCAAAGGCACAGTGAGAACCAGAATGTTTCTGAACTTGTCTCCTAGTGAGAACAGGAAAAGCTTGATGAAGGTCTTCACAAATTTCAAAAGGCAAGGCAGACTCCTTGAAAAGTGATGTTTGTTGGAGATACTGGTTTTGTTTTGTTTTGTCATTTTGTTGGGTTTTTTGCTGTAACAAACTAGAAAGAGACAAACTTTTCCAGAAAGGAAGTTTTGTCAAGAGAAATAATATCTTTTATTAAACCAAATGTTAGAGTTGAAAAAACCCAAGCACATCTTAGGAGTGCAAAGAACTGGAGAAAGTTTTATGTGCCTTAAAACTTGCCATCTGCTTTAATACAAAGTATTCCATCTCCCTACAATACTTCTTTTGTTTATAACCTTGGAGCATTTTAAGTATAACAGAAATTTATAGTTATTTGATATGACAAAGCTGTGTGTAATAGGCTAGCCAGTAGGTCTCTGGGCAATAAACTGATTTCATTTATAGGGGAAAAAGTTAATGTTTTTTCTTGATTCAGTGAATAAACGAACTCAAGTCCCACACATTTCAGCTCTTTGTTTGGCTGGTTGATAATCTGCAGTGGAGTGCTTGCTTTCTCTATGATCTGAAAGTCAAATCTATCCAAGGTCGGAGTGATCTCTCAGTAAAAGCTTTGCCACGAAAGCTGCTTTCTCACAAAGAACCAATTTTGTGAAATCAACATTTTTCTGACTAAAAAGATTCTCTCAAGAAATTTTCATTCTGCTCTTTATCAGAGATTGTGGAGACAGGCAGACATAATCAGTAATAAACTAACAGAAAGCTGGAGAAAAAATAATGCTAAAAAAAAATTATAATATATCCTTGATCACAAACAGTTTCTGTCAGCATAGACTTTGGAGTGGGAAGAAAGTCAGGTTTCTAAAGGAAAACTTTACCTTTTAAAAGAGTTATAAGTGCTAGTACATACCTTCAAGAATGATCTTCTTGAACAGAGGAAATTGGCGTCTGGGTACCAGCATGCCACATCCTTACTCTAGGTTGCTTCCTAAGCAACCTGAATACCGTTAATTTATAATCAGATCCCTGCTAGAGCAAATGAAGCACGCAGATAATCAGCAGTAATTGAAGCCCACTTGGTGGGGGCCACCGAAGAACATGAGCTTACATGGTCCTAGCCATCCCGTGCCGTGCCATCATGGCATACACACCATTTTCCGCAGGCTTGTGTATCTGGTTGTGGCACATGTACCCCAGAATACTGAAAGCAACAAACCAGACAGAAGCTGGCTGTGTGCAATCCTTGATCGAGCCATACCGGGAGCTGAGAAAGAGGCATGTCGCCTTTTTGCTTCTGAGATTTTGCTCTTTTGACAAATGGTAGAAAGAGAGATAAGGGGATATTTTCCTACTGACCATAATAAGAACTCATTTTCTTGCATTCGGTAGGGTATTCTGGATAGCTAGGAGATAACTAAGTAACAGACGTGGTTCATAAATGCTGGTATAAGGAGAGCTCAGATAGTCCTCAGTTTAGCAACAAAGTTTGCTGCATCTCACTCTAAGTACAATTCAAGAGATTCTACCTTGTTACCTGAGTGGGTACCAGCACTCACATATACAAGTAGCTTTGCAGCTCCACGGTTTCTGTAATGAGTGTCGTGTTCTGGATTTGCATCGTTCCCAGCAGATTTGTCTACCAGTAGTGTTCATGCTCTTGAGGTTTTCTGGTCAAAACAGTGGTTGAAGCAGAAGCAGGTATGAGGGAGGCTGAAGAGGGAACCTACCTCATCTTTCTTTGTAGGCATGCAGACATGTTTATTGGGATAAAATATCCTGCTCTGACTTCATTCTGGTTTTTATTGACACTGTCCCAAAGGAGAGCCGCTGCTGTCTCCATCTCTTCTATCTGCAAGCTGCTCAAACTCAGCTCAGAAGATCAGTTTGCTTACTTCGAACTGCTCTGCCTTCTAAGCAGATCTGAAAGCAAAGCATTCATGGGACTGCTGACCATTCAGAGGGAGGAAAAACCAACTATTAAATGACTGTTCAAGGAGTGTTGTACATCTTGGACAGCAAACAAGATGTAGGTCTGGAAAAAACCCCAAAACAATACATTGTAAATATTGAGTTAGAGACTAAATAATATGTGTGCATGAAGGAGATGAATTACAATTTCACAGGCAATTGTAATCCTGGTGTTTCCACACATGTGAGCATTTGATTTTGAAACCTTGACTTCAAAATCAAGATTTCATACCATTTTTGTTAATACCGTTATAGACCTTCTAGCATTAGCAGACAGACCAAACATTGGGATGAAGGAATAGAATTATGGAAATTGTAGTTGATAAAATGTGACATATCCAAAGTTTGCTGGTAGCTAGTAATGCTTGTAAGGAAACTGCTCTCTGTAGCTGATTAGTATATATTAAACCACCTGGCAAGTCCAGATGGTTTTAAGCAATCGTCTGTATCCTCCAAGAACTTTATGGACCTGCAGAAATTTAGAGCAGCATCCAGATTAAAGGAAAAGGAATGAGCCAGGTGTACTAGATATCAGGAACGAACAACTTATGAGGTCTAGTAAAACCTGCAATGTTTTCAGAGTAGATTGCAGGTTTCATTAGTAATACCAACAGGAAGAAGGGATCCTCACAGAACTTGCAGTTAGATCTACGAGGGGAATTATGTTGCAACATGCCAAGTACTACAGTGCTATGTTTTCATCAGCCTTTTAACTCAGTGGAAGCTGCATGACAGAGTTCTGTACCTCAAAAGGGGATCCACCAAAGTGAGCCTTGTGAAGAGCGAGATGTCTGAGCCTATCAAGCACTGCAGAAAAGTATGTATTAAATCCATTTCTCTCGTAAGGGTTTAGATGCTTACTGTGGAGACTGGGTCAGGCACTGCTCTTTTTTGCAGCTGTAAGAGGAGGTGGTTGTGGTGTTTCCTCGCGATGTCTAGGAATGAGAATATGTGATTTTGATCTTTTCTTGCCTCAGTAGATTGGAACCAGTATCACCAGCAACCTAGACTACAGCCTTCTGCACCAAAGGAGGGATTTTTCTATCCTGTCTACTAAAGCAGTTTCACTTCAATAGAATAGTTTGATATTTAATGAGTTAGAGAAGAATGAGCAACGCTATAGCCTTGTGGAGAGGTGTCACCTAGAAAAAAAACAGGTTTTATTTCCTGACACAGTAAATGTGTAATTTATGTCACAGATAGTTTCTCTCTTTAATATGTATTTATGGTACCACCAAAATGAAACAGTCTAATAGAAGGTTTTGGCAAATTCTGCAGGTAGGGTATACCCCAGTGGTAGGAACAGTTGCTTATAAAGTAGAAAGTTTCAAATCCCTGAAGACAAACTGAATATTAGAGACAACCCTTCATTATCTAGACAGGTTCCCTTACTGCTGAGCTACTAAAGAAGGGAAAGATGACCTCCTCTTTCTGCAGTTTGATTTTTTTTTTTTTTTTCTTTTTTCTGGGGTCTGACTTCAAAACAAAGGGAGGCTTTGAGACTGCACAGCAGTAGACTGGACTGGTTTCTGAAGACAAGGTAGGTGTCTGTGCCCAAACTGATGATAAATAAACAGAAAGACTTTTCAACTGTTGTTTAAGCTTTCGAGTACTCTAAAAACACTATGAACCTCCCAGTCTTATATGAAATTTTTCTGCATGCTTGTGTCCTCACCCAAGCATGAGCAGAGTTTCTGGCTCCAGAGTGATTAGGTGCTTACCTCCACCCCTTGGGAAAGTGAAGAGGCACGGCACTCCCTTACAGCTGGATCCATTCAGCTTGCTCACAAAGTGCCAAGCACCTATCAGCAAGAGCAAGACCCTCCAGAATTGAAGTCGGTTTGAAAAAATACAGCTGCAACAGGAGGAGAGGATAGCCTGTTCTCCACAAGTCTTTTACAAATGACCTATTAGCTTGCATAGTTGCTTATGAAGTGAAAGGCTTGGAGATTTATAGCCCACCTCAACTGTAGTCTACAAGGGCAGCCTAGTGCATAATTGATATTTAGGGAGATAATGTAGCGTTTTGTGCTGGCTTGCATCCTCTAGTAAGATAGAACTTCTCATGTTTTCAGTGTAGGCTTTTTACTATACAAGATGCATAGCAGCAATGGGATATGAGTGACTTGCACATTTCAAAAAGTGGGTACCAAATCTTGCAATGAACTCCCTAAAAGGAAAAAAATACAAATAATGACAATGCTTTTGAAACTACACATTCTGCATTTTAATTGGCATCTAATTTGACAAAGGAGTTATTTGTTGTGAATTTTTTTACTCCTTTTTAGATGCAGACTGGAAGTACTAGGTTTTATTCTGAACTCCGCTTTGGATTCATAGAAATTAAGACTAAGAAGTCAGTGTGGCATTTTTATAGTTCTCATTAGTTTTTCAGAAAACCAAGTAATGTCTGAAAACAGGCTTTCTTCAGTTGTCTCTTGATTTTCTTTAGTAAGAAAGAATACCAACTTTTGTAATAACGTTTGTCTGTACACAGAGCGAATGATCAGACTCTGCACGGTACAGCTGGAAGGAGACTGCAGCAGGAGATATAACTCCACACTGCAGCTTCTTAGAAAGTGGTTCCTGGATGGACTAATTATTTCTCAGATTGTGGATTAGAGCTGATCATTAGTAACTAAAATAAGAAAAAGTGGTTAAGGAGGGGGTTAAAATAGGGGACTTGTGGTTAGGTATCTGTGCTTATAATGGTAATAAATAAATAGGAAATCTTTGTGCTGTTGTTGAAGTCTCTGAGTACCTAAAAAAAGTTCTTCAACTACGGCAAGTTGCAAGAGGAAAGAAATAATCTGAAAATCTACTCATGTGAAAAGACCTTGAGAAGGCAAATCTACAGAGAAATTTGGGGCTTTACAGGAAAGGTGCTCATCATGGATCCTGCTGTTGGGCTGTATACTTATTCCATTCCTGCTCTTGTTAGAGACAAATATGTGATTAACTTCATTAAATTAAGTCAGGCATCATTCCCGTTTCTACTTAACTACATACTTTTGGAAACAGAGTGAAATTGGAAAGAGGTCGTAAAATGAAAAGAACTGTTTTTTTTCTTCAACATGCACCAGGTCTGTACCTAGACATTCCTGAGGGAACTCTTGTAGATAGCTCGTCGCTCTACCCACATGTTATTGAATTTAGTGCTTTACTTGTCCCACAGCCCTAGTGAAACCCCATTTTCAGAGTCTGCGATTTACCCATTAGCTGTAATCTTTTATTTACAAATAAATAAATACATTTAAAAATAAGTGACTGAAAAATAAAAAGGAGTAGTTGGCTAGGTGTATACAAAGCTGTTTTCTAACAGCTCTGTATACACCTAGCCAACTATTCCTTTTGCACATTATAGAAAGTGTATGACTAGGAAAAATATTTGTTAGTAATATAAGTAATAAGTATGTAATATGTAATAAATGCATGTTTAATTATTTATCTGTACGTATAACAAGCCCTATGCAAATAGCTTTTGGGTTTCTCTTTACTTGCATTTGGGAAATCTTCATAAATGATGCATGTTTTTTACTGAAGCACTTGATTTTCATTCTTCTACTTCATACCTATGCAAAAAGGGTGGTTCTTCAAGCTTTGAATGGCTGTAGGCAACCCTTTCAGAAACTCTAGGGTCAGTTTTAAAGGATAAACAAATACATATCAATGTACATAGATTAAAATATTGCTTGCTTGTTTGTGAAGGCTGGAAATAAATGTAACAATGTATGATGAAGCTGACTTGACCAATAGTAAATCCTGTTGTCTAATCTCTTGTTTCAAAGATCAAAATATGCAATCTCCTTGAATCATAAAATGGTTTAAAGAAGTTCCTTTCAAATATATGTCTTTTTGAAAATAAGAACTTTGATTCCAGAAGAAATCAAACCTCCCACAGACTTTACTGTGGAGAACAGAGACAGGAACAAGCACGTTGTCCCCGCTAAGCAGAGTCAAAAACCTTGAGTTTTGTACTTTCAATGATTTGTCTCCTTGCATTATCAGTTTTAGTTGGGGTGGGGAGGAACCAATGGGGGAATTGTGGTGATTTGGGTGTTTTTTCTTTGTTTTATTTTGTTCTTTAGCAATGTAAGCTGTTTTATTTCCTCTCAATGGGCCTGGACTGATGATAGAGTCCTTGTGTCCTTGCCCCAACAACTTTTAATCTAAAGGAAAAGTGAACACAAAAGCAGGAATCCATGTCAAACAAAATGTCTGAGAAAAACAAGTAATTCATTGTGTTTTGATTGAATGTGAGTGATTTTCTAAGCGGCTCAGGGCCAGGTCGTCATCTGGTATAAATCCACTTAGCATTAACTTCATTGAACTTGCGCCAATTAATGACAGATGGAGGTCCAAGCTATACCTTTGCAGAGAGTATGTTGCTTCCGGACAAGAGCTATTCCGGTTCTGTGCCGGTAGAGGGTCTTGAGTGGTAGAGTCAGACCGTGGCAGAATCTCTGTATAGTAGATAGTATTTGTTTTCAAGTGAATGCCCAGAACATGTGGCCTCAGCAGCAGGTGGTGTAACTTCTTCTGGTCCACAGAGGTCAGATCCAGATGGATATCACATTGCTAGAGTCAATCTAGCATGATTTCTGTCTTCCTTTCAGTAGTGTTGCTTGGATGGAAATCCAACGCTTATGGTGTAATGAATAAAACACTTTATCACTTTACATTTCTCTTGTATTTATAGGTCTACTCCATTCAGATATTCATCTGAATAGCACACCTGTTATCAATTGCCATTTTGTCCACTTCAGATCGTAAGAGAGAAAAGGAATATATATTATTTCTATTAGGCTGATGACCAGCACCTTAACAGCTTTTCTGTAGCATTTCAATGAAAATTAATAAACTTGGTGTCGTATTAGCTTAATTTTGAAGAATCACATAAAAAGAATATTATCCCGGGTTAGCAAACATACTGTGTAAACAGCAATTGCTATGGAGACATAATTGAGTTAAAGGTAAAGCATATCAGCTAAGTGCTTGCAGCCCAGATAATTCACAAAAGGCTTATGGGCTCTCCAGCTAATATTGTCCTCAATCACCACTTAAAGGAATTGTGTTGACTTTTAGAACAGGGAAATATAGATTGACAGGCAAATGACTAATTAATTTTATATCAGAGAGTCATAAATATTTTGTTGCTGGTTTTTTTTTTCCTAGAGATTTGTGTGTAAACAGACATTTAGGCAAAATCTATGCTGCTCCCGAAAGGCAGCAAAAGGAAGGTGGTAATTTTGTATTTCCATGGTTCTGGGCTGCTGTGGTGACAAAAACAGCTCCAGAGCATGAGGACCTGGCTTGCCACAGCCTTGAACTGAAGTGCAGTTCTTTGGGAGATCCTGCAGTGTAGGCTGCTCACAACAGACTTTTAGTGCCTTTCTGTGGGGAAACCTCCGCTAAGCTGCTTTATGGCATTTAGACTATTTTTAAAGATGGAAGGAAATAAATAAAATGGACCAGGATCCAGTCTCAGAACCTGAAGACAAGTGGCATGGCATGCCTTGTATCAACAGGGAGGAAGGTGATTCTCCCTCTCTAGTCTGCTCTTGCAATACCCCACCTGGAGTACCACATCCAGCTCTGGGGCCCCAATAAGAAGAATAACATGGACCTTTTGGAGCAGGTCCAGAGGAGGGCCATGAAGATGATCAGAGGGCTGGAGCACTTCTGCTACTAGGACAGGCAGAGAGACTTGGGGTTGTTCAGCCTGGAGATGAGAATGCTCTGGGGAGACCTTATAGCAGCCTTTCAGTACCTAAAGGAGGCCTACAGAAAAGATGGGCAGAGACACTTTATCAGGGAGTGTAGTGATAGGACAAGGGGTAATGGTTTTAAACTGAAAGAGGGTAGATTTAGATTAGATATTAGGAAGAAATTCTTTACTGTGAGGGTGGTGAAACACTGGAACAGATTGCCCAGAGAAGTTTTGGATGCCCCGTCCCTGGAAGTGTTCAAGACCAGGTTGGATGGGGCTCTGAGTAACCTAGTCTAGTGGGACATGTCCCTGCACATGGCAGCGGGGGTTGGAACTAGATGATCTTTAAGGTTGCTTCCAACCCAAATATTTCTGTGATTCATTCTATAATTCTGTGACTCATCTGATATGTAGGTCCGTCTCATACATTTGACGATAACTGACCCATCCAACTGACCATTCTCATTGAGCTCCTCTACACTCTCTTCAGCTCATCCACGTCCATTTGGAATAGCAGGTCTCAAAAGTGCCTATCAAGCTTAGCGAAAGTGTTACTAGGACTGAAGAAAGTGAAGGAATTATTTAACTCATAGGCAGCTATGAAATTCAGCAGAAGTCTCAAGAGGAACCTGACTCCATCTGACCTGCTTACCACCTTTATAATACTGCCAGTGCATGACAAGGTTTCTCAATGGCACACATTTAAAAGAAAACAAGAAACAAACCCAGTCTTCTGAATTAGTTCTTTGTTTCCATTTGGAGCTTAATTGTATTTCCAGGTCTTTTTATAATGACCTTGTAAAATCATAGATGATAGGGTACAGTCTTGGCACTTTTAAATGTGATTCTACAGTGTTCATCACCATCTCTGGTCTGGTTGCAAAATTACTAAGACATCTATAGGATCTGTTTTTTAAGAATTATAAAATATAGTATCAGCTGAGCAGTTCAGACAATGGATTAGATTAGCAGCCTGGCTATATGAGCGATGTTTACTGTTGGGTTTAACTGGGAAGGGAGAATTAAAAAAAGGTCCAAAAAGTTTTATCAGTGTACCTATTACAGCTCTCAATATCCCAGATAGACAACATCCATAGCTCTTCCTTTGTCCATTGATGCAGTCACTCCATCATAGAAGACCACTAGGTTGGTCAGACAGGACTTGCCCTTGGTGAAGCCATGCTGGCTGTCTCAAACCACCTCCCTGTCCTCCATGTGCCTGTGCATAGCTTCGAGGAGGATCTGTTCCGTGACCTTCCCAGGCACAGAGGTGAGGCTGACAGGTACGTAGTTCCCAGGGTCCTCCTTTCTACCCTTTTTAAACATGGGTGTAACATTTCCCTTTTTCCCATCACCAGGGACTTCACCTGACTGCCGTGACTTTTCAAATATTGTGGAGACTGGCTTGGCAACTACCTCAGCCAATTCCCTCAGGACTCTGGGATGCNCTCTGAGTAACCTAGTCTAGTGGGACATGTCCCTGCACATGGCAGCGGGGGTTGGAACTAGATGATCTTTAAGGTTGCTTCCAACCCAAATATTTCTGTGATTCATTCTATAATTCTGTGACTCATCTGATATGTAGGTCCGTCTCATACATTTGACGATAACTGACCCATCCAACTGACCATTCTCATTGAGCTCCTCTACACTCTCTTCAGCTCATCCACGTCCATTTGGAATAGCAGGTCTCAAAAGTGCCTATCAAGCTTAGCGAAAGTGTTACTAGGACTGAAGAAAGTGAAGGAATTATTTAACTCATAGGCAGCTATGAAATTCAGCAGAAGTCTCAAGAGGAACCTGACTCCATCTGACCTGCTTACCACCTTTATAATACTGCCAGTGCATGACAAGGTTTCTCAATGGCACACATTTAAAAGAAAACAAGAAACAAACCCAGTCTTCTGAATTAGTTCTTTGTTTCCATTTGGAGCTTAATTGTATTTCCAGGTCTTTTTATAATGACCTTGTAAAATCATAGATGATAGGGTACAGTCTTGGCACTTTTAAATGTGATTCTACAGTGTTCATCACCATCTCTGGTCTGGTTGCAAAATTACTAAGACATCTATAGGATCTGTTTTTTAAGAATTATAAAATATAGTATCAGCTGAGCAGTTCAGACAATGGATTAGATTAGCAGCCTGGCTATATGAGCGATGTTTACTGTTGGGTTTAACTGGGAAGGGAGAATTAAAAAAAGGTCCAAAAAGTTTTATCAGTGTACCTATTACAGCTCTCAATATCCCAGATAGACAACATCCATAGCTCTTCCTTTGTCCATTGATGCAGTCACTCCATCATAGAAGACCACTAGGTTGGTCAGACAGGACTTGCCCTTGGTGAAGCCATGCTGGCTGTCTCAAACCACCTCCCTGTCCTCCATGTGCCTGTGCATAGCTTCGAGGAGGATCTGTTCCGTGACCTTCCCAGGCACAGAGGTGAGGCTGACAGGTACGTAGTTCCCAGGGTCCTCCTTTCTACCCTTTTTAAACATGGGTGTAACATTTCCCTTTTTCCCATCACCAGGGACTTCACCTGACTGCCGTGACTTTTCAAATATTGTGGAGACTGGCTTGGCAACTACCTCAGCCAATTCCCTCAGGACTCTGGGATGCATCTCGTCAGGTCCCATAGACTTCTGTGTGTTCAGATTCCTCAGGTGGTCCCGAACCTCATCTTCTCTTATAGTGGGAGGGACTTTGTTCCCCCAGTCCCTCCCTTGTGGTCCATCCACTCGAGAGGTGTGGGGAGAGAGATTGCCAGTGAAGACTGAGGCAAAAATGTTGTTGTTGAGTACCTCAGCCTTCTCCTCATCTGTTGTTACCAGTCTGCCAGTCTTGCTCATCAGGATGGGTACGCTTTCTTTGACCTTCCTTTTCTGGCTGACACACCTGTAGACGGCCGCCTTATTATTCTTTGAGTCCCTTGCAAAGTTGAGCTCCAGCTGTGCCTTGGCCTTCCTGCCCGCATCCCTGCACAACCAGGCAGCGTCCCGATACTCTTCCCAGGATACCTGTCCCTGCTTCCACTGCTGGGGCACCTCTTTCTTGCCCTTTGGTTTGACCAGCAGGTCTTGACAGAGCCATGCTGGTCTCTTGCCTTCCTTTCCTGATTTCTTACACCTAGGGATGGAGAGCTCTTGCACTCTGTGGAAAGAACCCTGAAATAAGTACGAAGAAGTGCCACATGAAGCAGACACATATCTGCCATCCCCTCAGGTACCGTGGGGAACTGAGAGCCCTGCAGATCATTTGGAGAGCGCTTCTCACCCACAGCATAGCATTTCAGGGGCTGAGAGCATCCCTTTCCCTCTTCTACAAGATTCCTTGCAGTTTGGGGGCTGACACTGCAACCACAGCATGTGATAACCAGGCCCTCTTTCTGGCACAGAGGACATGGCTACAGCTTTGACTTGGGAAAACTCACCCTTTCATTACTTTTTTTTCAATTGTCATCTAAAAACCAAGGAAGGCCTTAAAAGAAGGTATATAATAGAAGGCATCCTGGCACACTGGAGATGCTGTACAGTGACTAAAGGTTAGAATAAATGTCAATGAGTCTATAGTACTCTAGAAGCTGCAGAAGAGGAGCGAGTTCTTTTGAAAATACTGCTATCGGGAAACAACAGAAACAGAAAAATGGAAGTGTCTTCTTGGTTTGGTCTTATTGAGAGGTCTATTCAGACTATAAAGACATAAGTGGTTGCCTTCAGGTCTGGATAACCCTCAAGCCACCTGGGAGCTCTGAAATTCCACTTTCTCTCCAAATATGTAGCACTGTTTGTCTGTTTCTTTTCCCTTGTATGTCAGAAATAACTGCAAATAGTTAAAGTCATGACCAAGCATAAGGGCAAACTCTTCCAACAAACAGGAACGGAGAGCATTGCCACTTTCATATTGATCTAATGAGAGGAGGAAGGCCTATTTAACCTTCTTTCTGATCAAATTTTGAGATAAATCCTACTAAGTATGAAAGATGCCTTTGAATGCTGTTAGCCTAACTACCTTTTGAAATACTCTCTATCAGCTCACTTACTGACCTGCAGTAGTAAAATTCTGTAAGGGATTTCTGTAAGTTATAGGGTCGCCGCCTTGTTCCTGACTATGTCTCTCTCTTCTTGACGGGATCTTCCTATCAGGTCTTGTTGCAATGGCCTATTGAGACTGAGATTGTCCTTTTCAATTTGAAGAAATATCAAAAGGGCAAAGTGCAGCAGACAGTAAAAGAGTCCTAGGTCTCTAGGGATATGCCTGGGTGATCCTTGAAAACATCCTTTACTACTGGATGATAGTGTCAACTCATGCAAAAAAGTACCAGTTACACAATAAATAGTTTGTGGCTATGCTGTTCTCCAAGTTCTCCTTTATGAGCACATGCATGTTTAAGAAAGTTGCAATCAGGACTGAAGATGGTATCATGTGTCCTCCCCAGGCATTGTTAACTATCCTGGATGGAGAGTACGCTATCCCACTTCATTCTTTCATGAATTTTCCCAGGTAAAGTAATCTGCAGAGGAAACAGGGTGCTGAGGTGGGATGGGGAATATGGCCTTATACATGTACAAGCCACGGTACGGACTTTAGTTCTTGTTAGGTAAACTACAGGGCATTTTCCTGGGTAAGGATTCTACCAAAACTGCAGTTGTCCAAAATGTTGTGTCAAATTCAATAATTTTTTTTAAAAGATGATCCTAAAGATCATCTAGCACCTGACTGTAGTACGTGGTGGACGCAAACTCTTCCGATCAAATAAATCAACATCTCCCGGTTGATCACATGTCACTTGAAACAACTAACCTCTAATTTTGTTTTTGTTGGCTGTATATTAAAGTGAAAAGCTTTGCACTGAGAGGACAGATCACGAATTCTAGTTTGTTTATTTTTTTATGAAGCTTGTTAAGGGAATCTTAAAGGGTGAGACATATTTTCCAGTCAACACTTTAGCCAAAATGATGTGCAAAGCCACGATGCACAAACCCTGTGAGGGTCAGTTCAGTCTCTGAACTGTTTGTTTTTGTGAGTGCCTGCGGTGGAGCGACTGAAGAGCTTGTTTCAGTCCTGTAGCAGTTTAACATGTAGACTGTGCCCTGACATGGAACAGGTGAATACAGAGTTCAACCTGGTGGCACACAAAAGTTGCTATTACGCTAGGCACTGTACAAAAGCACAGTAGGAAACAATCCTTCCTATCAAGAGTGTACAGCCCAAATGACTGAGACAAGAAAAAGGGATGTAGAGGGAGGTAAAAGAGCTTTGTTAAAGACACACAGCTGGTGGCAGGTATCTAAAGGGCGTTTCTGGTGAAGGTAAATGGCATTTCTGGTGAGAAGACAATTTTTAAGGTTTCAGATATTCTTCAAGATATGCAACACACACACTTATAACTCTGTATTTTTGTATTATAATAACTGCATAGTTATTATTTACAACAAGTTTTGTAATAAGAAAGAAGTTGTTTCACGTTGTCTTGGTGTCAACATGTGCGAAGCGCCCCGGAGGCCCTTTGAGGATGCTAGTTTAAGAAACCTAATGAGCTGGCTGTGGGGCTGCACCTGAGGGACTGGCGCAGGGTTTGGCTAAGAAATGAGGATGAACTGTGTCCAGCAGAGGCAATGAAGGGATTGTAAGAAAGTGAAGGGGAATTACTAAAAAATAAAATATCTAGTTGAAAAACTGAACAAAGAGCTGGTTTATTCCTGAAAATGCAAAACCTTTCTACTTTCTGCTGTAAAGCTAACCTAAATCTTAAGTACAGAAAATGATGCCATGGTAAATTTCTCATGCACTGAAGGTAAAACCAATGTTACTTTAATAATTTCTTACTGGTTACTTCAAAGAAACTTTTCAAATTATTTATTTAATGCAAGATTTTTGGAATGAAAACTGTCAACTACATAAAGAGGAAAAAAAACCCCAAACGCGGGCCTGTTTAAAATACTATGTATATACACAAGGAGAGACAGAGTACAAAGTTATAGCCAAAAATTTCCACTGGTGACTCTTGTACTTTGTTGTGTTAATGTCACCCATATGTTTCATCAAAGTCTTCTCCTACCCAGCAATTTAAAATGCATTCATCAGGAAAACAAACACAAAAATCTGGGCTGTGTAATTCATCATCCTGCTACATTTTTGCCCATGGAACATAACCCTGCCTTAAAGCTTCCCCAGCTTAATGAGTAATTTGTCTTGTGGGTCTAGTAACAGCTAAAGTCTCCTTGTAGTGATATAAATCTTGATGCATCTAGATGAAGTGCAAAAGATCAAAATACAGTGCCAGAGAACTGGAGAAAACAATCAGAATAACTTCTGCAACGTAATTTAATATATAAAAAGATTTCCTATGTGTATTAGCTGAGTTCACTAGATTTGGTAGAATCAAGCTGATTCTGTTGGCATTGGCTGCTAGGTTTATGAGTGTTGAACAACAGACTGGCTTTCAGGGTTTATATACAGGTAACGTAGAATAAGATCTTACAAGGAAATTAAGGTCTGTCTTACAGAAAAATGTTTTGAAGCTTTCTCCCCAGACTGTGAACTAAATGCTACTTGCAATTTTTGTACCAGGTAAAAACTCATGGAAGGGAAAAATGAGTTGCTTTCTTATATCCATGGAGGACATGAAGAAAACTTAAATAATTTTAAGAAGACTTAAACTGAAAGATGGTACATTTGGATTAGATATTAGGAAGAAATTCTTTACTGTGAGGGTGGTGAAACACTGGAACATGTTGCTTGCCCAGGGAAGTTGTGGAGGCCCCATCCCTGGAAGTGTTCAAGGCCAGGTTGGATGGGGTGTTGAGCAACCAGGTCTAGTGGGAGGTGTCCTTGCCCATGGCAGGGGGGGTTGGAACTAGATGATCTTTAAGGTCCCTGTTAACTCCAACCATTCTATGACTCTATGACCATTCTCATTGAGCTCCTCTACACTCTTTTCAGCTCATCCACGTCCATTTGGAATAGCAGGTCTCAAAAGTCCTCAGGGAAAGTGTTACCAGGACTGAAGAAAGTGAAGGAATTATTTAACTCATAGGCAGCTATGAAATTCAGCAGAAGTCTCAAGAGGAACCTGACTCCATCTGATCTACTTACCACCTTTATAATACTGCCAGTGCATGACAAGGTTTCTCAATGGCACACATTTAAAAGAAAACAAGAAACAAACCCAGTCTTCTGAATTAGTTCTTTGTTTCCATTTGGAGCTTAATTGTATTTCCAGGTCTTTTTATAATGACCTTGTAAAATCATTGACTGCTCTTTTCTTATTTTTGGTACATGCTGCTCTTAAAATCTGAGTCAGGGCTCTATATTAGAACACCCTGTTCAGTAATAGCCAGGTAGATAATTTAATTTTGCATTGGAATAACATAATCTTCATGCTACCTTTCTGTTTTTATTTATAAGCAAAGAATTCACCTCCTTTTGCCCTTTCTCTACCTCCTAAGACCTGAGAAGTGAAAAAGGCCTGAAATCTATCAGTTATAAAAAATCTCTATATAAAAGTCACTACCAACTTCTTTTACATCATCACAAATATGATTGCAGTCCCATGCTGCAGACTTTCTTCCCTCTTTTCCTTATTCCAGTCCCCTTACTGCCTCTGCTGTACAGTCAGTCTGTCATCCATCAGCTCGACAGCACCCAAAAGCCCTCCAGCCCTGTTTGCGCAACACACCGGTACAGGCAGACCAAGCTGATTCTCTCATGCAGTCCCCAAAATTCACACCTCTGCTGCAAATGACCGGTGTGTTTGTCGCCTTTGGCTCAGTCTGCCCATGAAGGTGCTGTGAGTCTGCAGGCTGAAAGCTATTTGCTTATGGTCATATTTAAGATTTGCAAAGGGCAGTGCTTTTTATTTCTTAATTTTCAAGGCATCATAAATGCCAGGATATGCAAATGTAGGATATGAAGCTTGGCAGAAACAATAGCTCTTGGAAAACCTCATTAGGGTAGCTTATGTACTGCTGGGGCCAGAGCAGAACTATTCTTAACAATATGCTCTTGTTCAGAGGGCAATTCAGAACAGCAGGCTGTTTTTCAGTGCTCTCCATCACTCTCCAGAGTCCAGCTCTCTCCACTGAGAAGAAAATAAGCTCTCGATGTAAGCACCCAAAAGTAGGCTTGGGAATAAACTCCTTCATGTTCCATTTCCTACATTGGCACTAACCTTCTGGCCCATTTATTAGGAAACTACATAGGATGTGGAAAAGTTTGGTTCAGTTCCCTGCTTTTCCTGGGGGAATGAGAGTCTGCTTCTCTCCTTTCCCAGGGTACAGCAGGTTTTGTATTGTGCAGATACTTGTGAAAACTGCCTGGCTTTGAGTTTGTTAGAGATAGCTGCAGTCGTGCTGCAGGTTCTTGAATGTTTGCTGATGTGAATACACCTTCATACAGAATCATGGAGTCGCAGAATACTTGATGTAGGAAGGGATTTATGCAGATAAACTAGTCCAACCCCTCTGCTCACAGTAAGATCAACCAGAGCAGGTTGACCAAGGCCACGTACAGTCAGAATCTGAGTATCTCCAAAGTATTCAAACACAGTCTGTCTGGGAAACATTTTCTAGCATTTGACCGCCTTCACAGTAACAACAACAAAAAAAAAAAAAAAAAA